>CM053613.1:6522061-6545917 GCA_028646535.1 Procyon lotor
CTGGCTTATGCAACAGCCTTGGATGGAAACCCCACCATCCCCCGCTCTCCCCCAGGCACTGGCTCAAACTTCCTCAAACCCCATCTGCGCCCTGCCTCACTTCTCCAAAACCGCCATTCATCCCCTTTCCTCCCGTCTGGAGTTCTCCCGGTGACAGGTCACATGATGCACTAGAGCTGGGACTCTGGGTTCTGTTCTCACCCTGCTGCTTCTTTCTTTCTTTCCTGCCTGCTCCGGTCAGGTCGCCACCCCTCTCTGAACACTAGGCGCCTCATCATCCAGACCAGGCTGCGGGGAGCATCTCCCTGCAGCGACATTGTGAGGGTTCGGAGCTGAAGACGGAGCCCCTCTCTGTCCTCTTTGCCTGGCTGGGCTCGCAGGCCTGGCTGGGAGCCGATGCGTGAAACCTTTGCTGGGACTCCGTGGGGACCCCAGCCAGGAGGAGTCCCTTGACTGTCAGCCTCAGGCTTTACCGAAATGCCTGTGGGTGCAAGGGCGTGGGTCCGAACCCTGGGCCATGGCACTGCCCCATAGACCAGATCAGTGACCGCCTCCCTGTTGGCCCTGGGCAGAGGGTGAGCGCTCCCGGCCTCTCCCCCCAACCCCCGTTTCAGAGCTTCCCTAACTAGTTCCTTCCGTCTTCTCTCATGAACCCGTCATGCCCATTAGCACAGGGATCTTTAGTTCAAAGAGGTGACCTGGGCGCTGGTCAGTGGATGGGGAGAGAGTGAAGGACAGAGAGACTCATGGCAAGTGGTTGGGCTGGAGAGGGAAAGAGTATGCTGGGTCCTGGCCAGGCCCTTCTGGCCCAGTGAGGATTGCTGGGGGACCATAGAATCCAGGGGTCCTCGTTCTCAGCTTGCCATTTTTTGTGGATGGGGACGAAAGCCCTGCGGGCCCTCCTAGGGCAGATTGGGGGGTGAGCATTGCGGTTGCTGCTCCCCCCCCCGGTGTGTTTCCTGGGGAAGTGACCCAGTGGGGCCTTTCCTGTCTAAACTGTCGTGGGCGCTAGACCGCGGAGCTGGCTTCAGGAAGGGGGATGTTCGGGGCTCCCACTTTCCTCTGACCTTGACTCTTACTGTCTCCTGCCTCTAATCTCTTCCCAGTGGCCCTGCGTCCTGTAACAGACTGTCCCTGGGGCATATTCTGGACTCTGTTTCTTCAGGGACTGGGGGCTGAAAAGGTTTGGGCTGAGGGCTGTGGACCTAGACTGAGGGGTGGGCAGGGGGTGCGGGGCAGAAGATCTTAAGTGGTCGCCAGTGCTTGTCCAAGGAGTGAGTTCCCCAGCCTCGCGGGCATTCACGTCAGGTTTTCCAGCCCTTGGTCTGGGATGCTGAAGTGTGTGAAGACAGAGGATTCGTGGCTTGGGCTGAACCTATGGGGCCTGGGGTCCCTTCTTCCTCTAAAATTAATGAGTTGCCTCACAGCCCTGAAGCATGAGGGGAGGGCCTAGAGAGTTCCTCTGTACAGGGACCATTTGGTTCCCTCCCAGTACAGGGAGACCCCATCTTTCCTGAGCTCCTGGCCCAGGTGTTGGGCAGTTGGTAACCTCCGGGCAGTCCTGCTCTTCCCGCTCTGTCTGCCATCAGGATTTCCAAGTTGGGGTTTTACACTGGGGAGGGGGACACGTGGGGAGGCCATCGTTTCCTGTGGCTGCAAAATTGGGCCCATCCTTCCCAGCAGTGGGCTGAAGTACGAGCCTGTTGGGAAAAAGGTGGGGGTCAGTCTGGCCATAACCCCAGCCTGTGACCACACTGGTGGCCGCTGGAGGGGCTGGAGGTCTTTTTCTACTCAGCAGGGGCCCGGGTGATGTCTGGGGTGGTCCTTACAGATGGGTGTCTAAAACCTGGGATCCTGCCCTGTGTCCCGTGCCTTCCCTGTTGGTCAGCCCCCTCCTTGGCCCACAGTTCTCACCCATCCTGTTGAAGCGTGCGGCCCCGGAGTTGGGGTCTCCTGCCCCTGGCGAGCCTGAGTGACAAGGGCCATCCTCTCTCACTCAAGAAGTGGCCCTGGGCCTCAGACCTCTGGATTCTCAGCCAGAAGACCTCCCCCAGCCTACGGTTTGGGCCACGGGACCCAGAGCCTGGGGAGGCGCTGTAGGGTATCTGCCCAGTGTGGCCACAGACGGCCCCGTCTCTACCGGGTGCTGTATCCCGTGACTTCACCTGGCTCTTAGTCCACCTCCCCCAGGCTTTTACCCCCGTCCCACAGGTGGCTTTAGAGAATTGCAGTCACGTTTCCAGGGGCTGGTGCGTACCCCAGCTCGGAGCCTGGCGTGGACCCTCGCCCAGCCCGACTCTGGCCTCTGCTCACAGCCTCAGCTCCCCCAGCCCCGGCCTGCCCTCCTGAGAGGCTGTTTCTGGGCCCGAGCAGAAACTGAGAAGTCAGTCGGGCCAGAATTGGGTCAGGTTTCCCTGCTGCAGCCAAGGAGGAGTCTCCTAAGCCCCTCTGGGCCTCGCAGCCCTCGGTCCTGAAACAGATGCACTGATGGCACCCTCACACCACCCCCTACCGGCCAGGGGGCGCTTGGGCCTGGACCAAAGCCCTGTCTGCGCAGGCAGCACCGCCTCCCAGCAGCCCTGTGAGCCTGTCCTGCACTTCTCTGAGACCCTGTCCATCATCTGTAGGATGGGGACCGTCCCTTGAATGCTGTTGAAGGCTGTAAGTGAGAGGACGGGCGCAGAGCAGCCTAGGGGGTGTCTGGCCCAGGGTGAGGCCCCCCTGGGTGCAGACCCCAGTCCAGGGCTGCCATACTACTGCCACAGCCCCTGCTCACGCCCCAGGGACCCCTTGCCAACGAGGACTTTCCCCCACCCCACAAAGGTGTTAGGAAGGATCCCTGTCCGGCATTGTCACTGTTGATGGGGTGACAGATGTGTTTTCCCACTTTGTCAGAGCCCCGGGTCCCTGCCAGGCAGGACCCAGCCAAGCAACCATGAGGCCACACGCTGGGCCGGTTCCAAAGCAGAGGGCAGGCTGGGCTGGGTGCAGGGACAGGGCGACGTGAAGAAGGGTTGGGAATGGGCTTGTTGCTGGGGGGTCCCCCAAGTACCCAGTCCCTTTGTGCTACTTGGGGGGAAACCTGAGCTCAGGGGCTGCTTGGTGAGCATCTCAGGGTCCAGATGCCCGGGAGGAGGGACCGATCCCGTCTTGCCTTTCACGCTTGCCCCTCAGTGAGCCTGACCAAGGAGTCCCCTGACCCCTTGGCCCTGGCTTTCCTCCCTCCTGTGTGGGCCCCTGGGAGCCCCCTCCCCCCGCTTCCCCTCCCCCACGCCACGGCCCCAAAGCTGCTGGCTCAGGAACTACCAGCTTCTGCTGAGTGAGCGAGTCCGGAGGTGCTGTCTTGGCGCAAACCGCTGCTGGCCGCCGAGCCCTCTCCCTTCCTGCCTCCCGCCCTCCGCAGGGTCTCTTGCAAAATGGGGGGTGTGGATGGACGACGAGGGGGGTGGCCCGGAGGCTGCCGGCTGAGGCACTACCTCTAGGGTCTTCGACTTCGGAGAGAGCAGGGTCCTGAGGCCCAGAGACAGGTGTTTGCCTGAGGTCACGGGGCAGAGCAGCGGAGGCCAGGACTGCCCCCCACAAGCCTCGGGGAGCAGGAAGACAGTCTGCCTTGCCTGGGCTGTTTGGCAGAATCTTCCTGCCTCAGTACTGCGGGCCCTGGCTGGGTCCTTCCTCTTCTGCCCACCCTGAGTGGGATATAATTTGCATAAAATTTGCATTAACAGCAGCCTAGAAGGCAGTTCGCATTCAAGTGCCTCCTGTGTGCAAAAGTTTTTAAGATTTTATTTGTTTGAGAAAGAGCAGCACCCCCACAAGAGCACAAGTGAGGGGAGGGGCCAAGGGAGAGGGAGAAGCAGACACCCCACTGAGCAGGGAGCTGGACTGGGGGCTCAGTTCCTGGACCCCGCGATCATGATCTGAGCCCAAGGCAGACGCTTAACGACTGAGCCACCCGGGCGCCCCCTGTGTGCTAAGGTTTTGTGCACATCAGATCCATAGGGTGACCCTAGAGGTAGGGCCCAGGGGACTGTCCCCGCTTTGTAGAAATAGAGACTCGGATTCTCAGCACTGATGCATTTACAGTCACCTGCTGGACCAAACTGAGCGCCTACTGTATGCTAAGCCCAGCCCTATACTGTGGGCTGGAAAAGGTGGTTGCCAACGAGGAGGGCTCCCCGTCCTGTCCCCCAGGAGACCCCGCGTTTGGTCCCTCTGCCTGTGGGATAGCCCAGTGATAGCCTCGTGGGTAGTGTCCCTGTTTTACAGATGGGCCCGGACCAGGCCCCGCGTGGCAGGCACGTGGCCCAGGGTGGGTCCCTCGGCTCAGCTCTGGGTCTCAGGACCCCCACCCTGGATTTGCTGTTTGCCCCGCAGCCAGCCCCTCCCAGACGACGGCCACCCGCCACCCCTCGAAGCTGTCCCGGTCCCCTGGAAGAGCGTGGGCCCCTGCAGAAGCCACAGGGAGTCCCCAGGAGGCCTGGTGGAGAGCCCTGGAGGGGAGGACGCCCAAGGTGAGGAGGGCCCCGCGGCCGCCCAGCTGGACGTGCTGCGCCTTCGAAGCTCTTCCATGGAGATCCGGGAGAAGGGCTCCGAGTTCCTGAAGGAGGAGCTGCACAAAGCCCAGAAGGTGGGGCTCCGAGGGTGGCGGGGACAAGGGGCCCCCCTGGAGGTGCCGTGGGCTCTCCCTGAGCACCCGCACGGAGGCCGGTGCCGGGCAGGAGGGAAGCACAGAGGAGAAACCAGTTCTGGTGACTTCTGAAAGGATTTCCAGCAGTCTGGACATCTCTGATGCCCCTTCTGAGCTCTCAGAGGGGCTGACGGTTGGGATTTCGACATCATGCTACGGGCTGAGTGGGAAAAGCATCTTCAACTGTAGGGTGGCAGAGGAAGGGAGGCTGGGGCTCAGAGGCCCACGGAAGAGGACCCTGGCAGTGCAGCCCGACCAGTGGGCCTGTCCCCCTCCCGCCCCCCATGCCGGGCTGACAGGCACCCACCCTGAACCCCCCAGGAGCTGAAGCTGAAGGACGAGGAGTGTGAGCGGCTGTCCAAGGTGCGGGAGCAGCTGGAACGGGAGCTGGAGGAGCTGACGGCCAGCCTGTTCGAGGTACCGCGGGGGGAGCGGGTGGGGGGATGGGTCCGCTGGGCGTGCGCTGGCCCCTCGCCACTCATGCAGAGCCTGCCTTCTTCCCAGGAAGCCCACAAGATGGTGCGGGAAGCTAACACGAAGCAGGCGGCGTCGGAAAAGCAGCTGAAGGAGGCGCGGGGCAAGGTGAGGCATGGCCAGTCCCCAGACAGGTGCATCTCACAGAGCCCTGGCGTACAGCGAGCCTCAGTTTCCCCATCTGTAAGATGGGTGTCTCTGTCCCCACCTCAAAGCCGGTTCCGGGGTAGCGGCGGCTGGGGGGGTGGTTAGGTCCTAGTCACAGCTGAGACAGGCCATCTTGAGCTGGGGTGGCCGGTGGCTGGCAGCCGCGGTGACATTAGCCCAGGACTGAGCTTGACGGCCACCTCTTCTCGGCCAGATCGACATGCTGCAGGCAGAGGTGACCGCCTTGAAGACGCTGGTCCTCACGTCCACACCGGCCTCGCCCAACCGCGAGCTCCACCCACAGCTGCTGAGCCCCACCAAGGCCGGACCCCGCAAGGGCCACTTGCGTCATAAGAGCACCAGCAGCGCCCTCTGCCCCGCTGTGTGCCCTGCGGCTGGACACACCCTCACCCCGGACAAAGAAGGCAAAGAGGTGAGGGGTTGCTTGTGGGCAGCGGACACGGGAAACAGAGGCGGTGTCCAGTGTCAGCCACGCCGTGGGGCCCGGTGGGGAGACCTGATGCCTTGAAGTGTGGCCTGGAGCCTGGCCTGCCATCTCTGGGCCTCTGTGTCCTCTGTCTGGGAAGGCTGGGCAGCCTGTGATACGAGGTTTGGCCGTCAGGCTCTGGCTGTACCGCACGTACCCCTCGTATGTCCCATGAGGGCCTGGGCGCCCGTCCACACCCCTCCAAGCTGCAGGCGGTGTTTGGGGCACCTGAGGCTGGCCTGGGGCCTGAGGGCCTAGCCTGGGCTGAGGGAGTATGGGGGAGTTCTTTGGGAAGACACCTTCCCTGGGCCTAAGGAGGCCACTGCTGGGCCTCTGGGGACAGGCTGCTTGGGCCCTGCCTGCCCACAGCCCTGATGTCCAGCTTGTGTGAGGACTCGAGGGTCCTCAGCACCTTCTGGCGACCGTACCTGGATAGGCAGAGCCTTTGAGGGCTGTCCGCCCCCTGCCTCAGCTGGAGTCCTTGGTCCAGGCTGGACAGTGGGCTGTGCTGTCCTTGGCCATGGGTTCCTGGGCAAGCGAAGGCCCCTGCCAGGGCCTCACCTTCCTCACATAAGTAGGGCCTCCCTGGGGCTTCGGGGACTGACAAGACCCAGGTGTTGGGAGCTCAGCTCAGGGCCACACTCAGCGAGCCCTAAGAGGGCTGCATGGGACTCGGGGTCCCGTGGTCTCTGACACCAAGGCAGCCCCCAGCTCCATCCTGCCCCCCGTCTTTGGGGCTTCCAGGATGCCGACTTCCCAGTTCTCAGCTTCTGCCTGAACACTAACATCTCCTTCCTCCTATCTGTCTCTGTGCATCCGTCTGTCTGTCTGTCTGCCCCCCACCCCCCAGCCTGGGCTGGCCCCCCTCCTCTCCCTGCTCCTCTGTGTGGTCCCCAGCAAAGCTGTTCACCTCACGTACGAGCCGGCCTGGCAGCTCCTGCCCGGGGAGCCGTCCGCGGCCCCCACCTCCGCTACCTCTACCTCTCTCTCCTTTTCCCGACAGGTAATGGCTGGGGAGAGGGGCTGCTCCTCTGCCCCCCGCCTGGCCTCACTCACACCGCATGCGCCCCAGGACGGCCAGCCCGTTGTCTCCCCCCACCCCTGAGTTGGCGGCCCCGTGTGTGTTCCCTCTGTATGCATGTGTCTATGTGTGCGGGGGGTGGGGGGACCCGCGGGGCCCATCTTCAGCTTTTCCTCCTCCGGGAGGCAGAGAGGGTCTTCAGGACGAGGCCCTGGACCCAAGTCTGTGACCCTGTAGAGCCAGGAAGCTAAAAGCACACCTAGCTACAAAAGTTGGGGTCCTGAGGCCCTGGGGGCAAAGGGAAGGAGGCATTTCTTCCTCGGAGCTCTGCTCCCCTGCTCGGGCCCCTGGGGACAGACCTGCTGGCAGGCTAGGGCCTGCCCCGCAACCTCCCTGGTCCCCACCTCCTTCGGCTCTGCCTATCCCTGCCATGTGGAGGTGCCCCCCCAGCACCTTGACCGCCCCCCTCCGGCTCATCCCCCCCCACAGGTGGACACCACCCTGTTCGCAGAGTTCCAGGCCTGGCGGGAATCACCCACCCTGGACAAGACCTGCCCCTTCCTCGAAAGGGTGTACCGGGAGGACGTGGGCCCCTGTCTGGACTTCACTATGCAGGAGGTGCGGCGGGGTGGAGGGCGGCCGGCCCCGGGGCCCAGCCCCGCAGCCCGAGGCCAGTCCCTCATGGCCCGGCCTGCCACCCTGCTTTGTCGCAGCTCTCAGCGCTGGTCCGGGCCGCCGTGGAGGACAACACGCTCACCATCGAGCCCGTGGCTTCGCAGACGCTGCCCTCGATGAAGGTGACCACGGTTGAGTGTGGCAGCACCAAGTAAGCTCGGCGCCCTTCACCCTCTGCTGCCCGCGTGAGAAGGCCACGCCCAGCCTCGAGCTCTGCCCAGGCGGGTAGCCAGGGAGTGAGCTTCGGGCCCACCTCTGGGGGTCCTGGGGTGGGACCCAGGGTGGGGAGGGGGGGTGGGAGTGTGGCGCGCAGGCCCGGCTGGGGAGGAGTGCAGGGGCACGGTCGCCGACCCCAGGCAGGGCAAGGAGGCATCTTTGGCACAAATTCCTGCCTCTAGTCATAGATCCCCCCGCCCCCAGTCCCTCCCAGGAATCTCCCTCTTCCTGGCAGCCCTGATGGGCATCCCTCTCCCACCCTCACCCTCTCTCCCGCAGTGGGTTCTGGGCCCCGACTGACTTGTAAGTGATGTCAGCTGTTGGCTCTCTGCTAACAACCAAGCAGCCCCTTGGCGTCTCATCCTTTCTGCGACTCTGCTGCCATCGGGCAGGGCTCGCAGCAGAACCGGGGAGCCAGGGTAGAGCCAAGGGGCAGGGGCGGGGAGCCCTTGGTCCTCGGCAGCCCAGGGTTCGACCTGCCAGGGAAGTGCCACGGAGGGAGCCTTGTCACGGAGGGGCACCTTTGAGCTAGGTTTTAAAAAAGATGAACAGCAGTTTGCCAAGTAGGGAAGTGCCTTTCAGGCAGAGGGAACAAAAGGAGTGAAGGTATGAGAAGCCGTGGTGTTAACTGAAACATCACTGGGTCTGGGAGCAGAGCAGTGAGGGGGTGTGGGGGCGGGGAGATGGGGCTGAGGCCGCAGAGGGTGTTCGGGGCCAGGGTATAAACGGTCTCGGGTGAGGTTTGGGCTTTGACCCGCTAGGCCAGCATTTCACAATTATCAATAGATGTTTCCTAAAAAGAGGGCTGCCAGGTCCACTCAGAGTCACGGTGGACCTGGAGGCAGCAAAGGCACTAAGGAGTCCTGCAGCCCAGGAGCCTACTTGACCTTCCTCTGCTCCAGAGTCTCCATAATGGTTTCCTGGGTGGTCAGAAAGCAGCAGGGAAGGACGATGGGAAAGATGTGGGCTTTGGAGGATCCCCTGGCTGCAAGGTGGAGAAGGGGAGAGGCGAGGCAAGGGGCTGGTTGGAGGGAGCTGAGGGGATTCAAGCAAAAGGCCCTGTTGGCATGACCTAGCCTGAGGACCTGGTGACCAAGGGGAGGAGAAAGTGGACTCCTGTTTAGTTGGGGAAGGCGGGACTGAGTCTGAGGGCCCCAATAAAGTAGGGGATGCGTTTTGAGGGACTGCATCAAGTGAGCTTTGGTATACCCGGCATGAGGTGCACTGAGCTCTCCTGCCCCCTAGGGATAAGGTGAGGGGTTCAGGGGTGAGATCTGTCTTAAGTCAAAGGTCTCTCCCAGGGAATTCTGGGGCTACCACCTCCTTCCCCGGGCTCTTGGGGAAGCTTTGGTGTAGAGAGAGGACGCCAGGCCCCAGCCCTAGGTCCGCTTGCCTTTCCTTACCTCGGTGCATCCTTCTGCGAGCCATCCTCCCTGCGTGAGCTGGGTGGGCGAGCCCCTGCCAGCCCACATGGCCCCCTCTGCTTTCCCCTAGTACCTGTGCCCTGAGCGGGCTGGCTCGTGCCTGTCGCCACCGAATCCGGCTTGGGGACTCTGAGAGCCACTACTACATCTCGCCATCCTCTCGGGCCAGGGTAAGTCATCCAGTGGGAGGGTCCCTGGGCTTCTTAGGGGCACCCTGGGCTGGGACTCGGGCCCCCAGGTCTAGGAGCCCAACCTTGATCTGCAGAGCAGGGCACAGGCTCAGAGAGGTGCGGACGCGGGCCACACAGCCAAGCCTGAGACTTGAATTTGTCGTTACTGCAGAACCAATTACCATAAACTTAGTGGCTTACGACAACCCCCTTTTATTATTATGGCCTCCCTGGGGCGAGAGTCAGCAGAGGTGAGCGGGATGTCCAGCTCAGGGGCTCAGGCGCTGTGGGCGAGGAATAGGCCGGCTGCCTCCTTTCTGGAAATAGTGGTCCTCTTCTGAGCTCACATGGTTGGGGGGCTGGGGGGAGACAGCGGTGCCTCTTTGCTTGCTGAAACCTAATCATGGGAGTGACATTAGAATTTAGGTTAAAATTCCAGGTTCCTGCCTCCTGGCTCAGGCTCTGGCCCCAGGCTTTTGGGAAGGTTCTGAGGCTGTCACTAGGGCCGGCCCGTGGTGGTGGGTGCCACGAGGCCCCCGGGGATGCCAGCTCCCATCCTCACCTGCCGAGTGGCCCAGGCTGGAACCTCACCGAGCTGGGCATAAAGGCGGGAACCGTGTCCTGCCTTTGATCTATTAGAGGCTGTTCATAGGGATTGAAGTAGGCAAATGGCCCCATTGTGGGCAGCTTGTCTGGGCCCGACAAGCTCCTGTGGGGCGCCCAGCGGGTCCGACATCCCACAGCAGCGAGCTGAGATCCGTGTGCCGATGGGAGTCTGTGCCTTAGAAAGGAGGAGCATGACCTGGACGTGGGCCCTCCCATTCTGAGCCCTGCAGCCTCTACCCCTCGTCTCTGTACCCAGAGCCCTTTCCGGGGGCCTTTTTCGGATCCCCACCGGGACTCAACAGAAGGATCCTCGCCAGCCGTTCTGTGCCTGGCAAAACCGTATCTATAGATGTAGAAACGAAAAAAGCACTCCAGGGCTTTGTTTCTTCCAGGCCTGCATGTCTCTGCATTGGGCAGAGGTGGGATGGGAGATGGGAATGGTGGGAAGTTTTAGGAGGCGGTCCCCACCCCGAAGAGACCCAGGCAGTGGCATCCGTAGGGAGAAGAGGTTTCTGTCCCCGAAGCACAGCCCTGGGGAGGGAACCCCACTGCTCCCTGCCTCTCCTTGCTCACCCACCTGCAGTGGGGGCCCACTGGCCACTGGGAAACTCCGTGGCCTGGTGCACAGGCTTCTCCCGCACCAACCTTCGCCCCACATCCTCACAGTCCCTCCTGAGCCACGCTGGCCTGGTCCCCTGACTGGGGCACCCCTCTCCCGGGCCACCAAGCCCCTGCACCCCCACTTGGTCCATCTGGCAAGGATTCCTATGTGTTTGAGGGTCCCCTCCCTGTAACTCTGCACCCCCGGGGCCCCCACCCACTTGGCGTCCCTCCCCCAGAGCACAGGGCATTGAGTAGGTACTGTTGTGGCCACACTTTCTGCCCTGTCTCCGGTTGGGTTCCCTAAAAGCTGAGCCTAAGATGAGAATTTCACGCCACTCTTAGGAGCAGTGACAGAAGTAGGACGCAGGGGAGAGGGGTGCAAAGGAGGGTGTGGCCTCAGCTGGAGTCTGGCCGCAGCCTGATCCTTGGGGGCCCTGGAGCCCGGGGGGGGGGTCCACCCCGAGGCAAGGGGACTGGCGTTTTATACACCAGTCATTGGCTTTGGTATGCCGGGCTAGGGGTACAGAGTGGCACCCGTGAGCCCTTAGTGGCCAACACTCTTAGCCATAGGGAGAAGGGCCCCAGCCTGGGGAAGGGGCCTGGGCGGGGTGCCAGCAGCACCCTCTCTTGCAGTAGAATAGTCTTCATGGAAGGGCCCATGTCTGACTTGGGGTCCCTGATGCCCAGCACGTGCCTGGCACAGAGCAGGCCTCAGGCCAGGCTGGGGGCTTCATGCCTGGCACCCAGGGCAGCCCTGGTGAGCAGCTTCTGATCCCCCTGCCTATCCTGGCATTACCAGGAGCACCGGGCCAAGGCCTGGCGGTCAGATCCTCGAGCCCCTGGAGCCCCAGGTCCCTCAGGATGAGCGTGAATTGTAGGGCAGGCACCTGGTTTCACCTTCCAGTTCAGCCACTTATTGTCTCCGTGGCGTCTGTAATTGTGGTCCCATAGCTTTGTTCTTGGGGGTCTCTGTTTTCCGCATGTGTAAAATGGGGTTGGTAAGCTTGGCTGCCTCACTGGATGCTTGTGCGGGATTAAATGTTAGTTGCTGCTGGTTTTTTTTTTTTTTTAGGATTTTATTTATTTATTTGAGAGAGAGAGATCACAAGTAGGCAGAGAGGCAGGCAGAGGGAGAGGAGGAAGCAGGCTCTCTGCTGAGCAGAGAGCCCAACGCAGGGCTCGATCCCAGGATCCTGAGATCATGACCGGGGCCGAAGGCAGAGGCTTTAACCCTCTGAGCCACCCAGGCGCCCCGCTGCTGTTGTTTTTATTGGGTGGAGTACTAATACCACTGTTTGTAATTAAATTTTATTTTATTTAGTTTATTTAGAGTTGATTTACTTATTTGAGAAAGGGAGAGAGAGAAGGAAAGAGAGCATAGGAGTGGGGGGAAGGGCAGAGGGAAAGGGAGAAGCAGACTCTCCTGCTCAGCAGGGAGCCCGATGCGGGGCTGCATCCCGGGACCCTGAGGCCATGACCTGAGCCGAACGAAGGCAGAGGCTTAATGACTGAGCCACCCAGGCGCCCGGGTAACTAAATTTTGGAGCCCAGCCCTGTCCAACTCGGAGAGCATTATCTGGCGCTGATGGGATGGGGGGTTTTTCCCGCTCTGGTCTCTGGTCTGCCCTGGCTTTTGGGGGGTGAGGGCTGGCAGGTCACAGCCTCTCCTCTTCTGCCCCCAGATCACTGCGGTGTGCAACTTCTTCACATATATCCGCTACATCCAGCAAGGCCTGGTGCGGCAGGAAGGTGAGCGCCCCCTGGTGGCCGGCGGGGCTGGCCCCTGGGAGGGGAGCGGGCGGGCCAGCAGCAGCGTGGGGCCAACCTATGTGCTTTGTGGCCCAGACAGAGGGGAGGACTCTGCCAGCCTCTGCCAGGTGCCTCTGGTTTCTCCCACCCAGAAACTTCTCCCAGGCCCCGGGACTTGTGGGGACTGCTCCCTGCTACCGGCCTGGCATTGGAAGCCCTGCCCGATGGGGTGTCCTTTGAGGATCTCCTCCCCACTGGGGGTGGCCTCCTCATGGTGATTTGACACCAGCTGTCACCTCCCACTTCACCCTTGCCCGCCTTGCGGGTCCTCCATCCACCTGTTGTCCCCTCTACCCCTGTTCTGCAAGCCTAGCATCCCGCTCCTCCGCCACACTTGTCCATTTGGAGTCTGAGCCTCTCTTCCCCAGCTCGGGCGTCAAGGCCTTGGAGGGGAACTCAGACTGACCCCGTGGCTCTGCTGACCACTCGGGGTCTCTGAGACCCCGAGGAGATGGGGTTGGGAAGCATATGGAGCCCACCAAATGCATGGCAGCGTGCTCGTGCACGTCGGTGTTGGACTGTGGGTGCCATGTTTTTCCTGCCCCCAGCGTGGCAGTGTAGAATGTGTTCAGCACTCCGCAGTTTGCAAGGCCTCTGGTTGGAGCCTCAGAGAGGTCAGGACACCATTGAGGTCATCTGTGCTGGGAAGACTGGGGGGCCCTGGGTGTCTGCCAGTGGCCCTGCCCAAAGCCAGGGGAGAGGGGCTTGAGGGGCCCTGTCCCTGAGTTGTCCACCTTCTTTCCACCTGCAGCGGAGCCGATGTTTTGGGAGATCACGAGGCTGCGGAAGGAGATGTCGCTGGCCAAGCTCGGCTTCTTCCCCCAGGAGGCCTAGCGCATGGCCCAGGCCTACAGGGGGCCTCTGAGCAGCAGCCGACACCTCCTGGGAACACAGGGTCCTGGAGCCGGCCGTGAGCCAGAAGCTGAACAGGTGGACAAACAGCCAGGCCGTGGATGCCTTGCAGAGCTGGGACCAGACCTTCGTCCCGGGACAGACAGGACCTCGTGGAGGACCCTTCTGTCTTTACTAGTGGCATGACAGCCACCAGGAGACTTTCAAGAAAGCACCAAAGACTAAGGAGCTTGGACCTGTACTCAGGGGCTCAGCCCTTGGGAGAGGGTACCTGGGGCCACACCCCCTTGGCAGGCCTGGGAACTGCTGCTTGCAGGTGCCTTGTTGCTAACACGTCCTCAGAAAGGGGCCACGCTGGGTGGGCTGACCTCCAGGGTATTCCCCTGCCCCCCACCTCTGGTCCCAAGCCCTGGGCCGCCAGCACCCCCTGGTGGCCATCCCTTGCCCATTCCCAGGCAGCATCCCTGTTGGACTGCCCCCAGAGGGCCCACTGCCTCCAGGGTCCGTGGGGCGGTGGGGCCACAAGGGGCTGTCAGGGGCTTGCACACCAACCTGTATCCGCTTGCAGACTGCCCCCAAACTGTTAAGATGGATGAGGGCCCCTCCTCCTTGCACTCGACCTCCCCCTCCCCCATCTGAGCCCCGTGCTCCAGGAGGCCCTGCCCCCACCACCGCTGGAAGGATTAGGATACTTTTCTCCCAAAGTAAAACACAGACAGGGCCTCAGGACACCCGTGTCTGTGTTCCGCCGTGGGTGGCCGGCTGGATGACGGGGGCCGTGGCCGCCGAGCCCTGCACACAGGACTGGGGTCAGTGGGCAGGACCCAGGCCCCTCCTCACCCCTCACGGCCCACTTGGGACCGGGGTCCAACCTGGACACATCTCTCACCACAGCTGATTTCCTCCTTTGAATGGAATGTAACACGATCTCTATCGAATAAAGGAAGGCTTTGTTGGTAGAGGCCGGGTAGCCCCGCGCCTTCACTCCTGTGCCCTGGGGTTCAGGCCAAGGCTTGGGCAGCTGAAGGAACGAAACCAAATCCTTCCCCAGCCTGCCCTCGTGCTTGGGATTAGGCCCAAATCCTGCAGGGATTGCTGTGGGGAGCACCCCTCGAGTGCTCTCTGGCGGTCCTCGGGGGTGTGGGTTGGCAGGGCCGAGCCTGGCTTCCTCTCCCCTGCAGAGGGGCCCGCTGAGGGGCGGGGAGCAGTGGTGCCGAGGCTGCCTCTCCCGCTGTCTGGGGAGCACCCGGGGCAGACCCCCTCTGGTCTCCCTGTGTCTGTCTAACAGGAGGTCGGAGTTCAGAGTCAAAACCTGGAATCCGCCTGCCGAGGGCAGGACAGTCGCGGGATCGATTGGTGATGTCTGCCAGCAGCAGGGGCAGGGACGGATGTGGTGGCTCCAGCCTTCCAGGGCCTGCTTGCAGATGGGTTCCTAGCAAGGGCCAGGAGTCCCGGGGTGGATCTGGGGAGGTATCTTGTGATTCCAGGTCCCCTCCCCATCTGTAGGGTTGTCGGTCCAGGCCCCTGGGGGTCCTGGGGAAGGGGGGAAGCTTAGCAGCTTCTGGG
Organism: Procyon lotor; assembly: GCA_028646535.1. Classification (NCBI taxonomy): domain Eukaryota; kingdom Metazoa; phylum Chordata; class Mammalia; order Carnivora; family Procyonidae; genus Procyon; species Procyon lotor. The sequence goes on from CM053613.1 coordinate 6,536,799, forward strand.
TCAGTGTGTCCTGGGGCTGGTGAGGGGGTCCCTACTGGCCTGAGGCCTCAGGCTGGCTGTGGGCCGGCCAGGACTCTATCAAGGCCACCCAACCCTCTCACTGTCTCCAGCCAGTAGCCTTTTGCTTTTGGTCTTCTGCCTTAGAATCCGGCTTTCTTCCCCCCTGCCTCTCCTCCCCCTCCCCCTCCCATCTGTGACTTGAATTCCCTCCTTCTCCGGGCCCCTCAGATACCCACGGGTCAGGTCTCCTCTGACGGATGTCCACTCTTGTGCCCAGGGTGCTGCGTGGGGCACAGAAATCGATGAGGGGGCTCGGGAGAGGGCGTGTGGGGCCACATTAATGGGGTCACCCCAACATCCTCTCCTGCATACCCGCCTCTTTCTGCCCTCCCCTCGGTCAGTCCCAGGTCAGCTGGGGGAAGAAAGCGCGAAGGTCTGGGTCCTGAAGCTTTGCCTCCGGATGAGGCACCCCCAGGGCCGAGGAGACAGCTGGCCACGTTTCAGGAGTCCGGACAGAGGGTCCCACAGCCCAGACTTGCTCGGCCTGCCCCCGGGAGAGGATTGCCTGTCCCAGGTAGGGCTGGGGTGGGCAAATCACAGCGGAGATACTCTGGTGGGGTGCTTGTCAGGGACCCAGGGACGCTCCCAACAGGGACTACCGTCTGAGCACTGCCATTGGCCCCAGGGCCTTTAAACGAGCCACACCCTTTAAGCAAACCAATGCACTTAACCCTCAGAGCCATCCTGTTTCCCCTTGGAGAGGTCACACGGGCAAGGGTGCCCCCAGGACAGGAATGCGGGAGCCCGAGTTCCAGGACTCCTTCTACTAAACACCTGCCTTGGGCCTGATGCGGGACAAGGCCCTTCCCTGTTTTTCAGAGACTTAAAAACTGAGTCTCAGGCAGAGGCAGAGCTGGATTTTCCTCACGTTTCTTCCCCACATTTTTCCCCGGTTACATCTGCCGCCTCCCCCTCTCTCCAGGCTTCTGTGGGTGACGCGGCGGGGTGGGGGGTGCTTTCTGGAGGGAGGGGCTCAGGGCTTTGGCTCTTGGAGTTGGAGAGGAGGGTTAATTGACATCAGCCGGACAGGAGTTGTTCCTCAGGTGAATTTTCTAGATGACTCTCTAAGTGCTGCCAACACATGTGGTCACCTCTTAAAGGCTGGCTCCAACCACGGCCATGAGCCCTCGCCCTCGCGGGGGGCCTTCCACGGTGCCCTGCTGGGTCATGTCTTCCATCTGCCAAGCCCGCCCTGATGGGATGTTGCCGGGACTGGGTACCTGGGCAACGGCTAGGCTCCCATCGGGGGCCTCAGTTTGCCCCTCCGTGAGTTAGGAAGATTAGACCCCGTGCCCTTTGCGGCCCCTCCCCCACTCCTTTTTCGTTTCTCTTATTGGGGTAAAATGCACAATTGTCTGAACGTCTGAACTTCCCGCCATGGTCTGTATGGGCCACGCTTTCTTTACCCACCCCCCCGCTGCTGGACACGCGCGCTGCTTACACCTGTGAGCGATGCCGCGGGGGACCCGGGAGTGCGGTGATTTCTTCCAGGCCCGGCTCTCAATTCCTTTGGATGTTCACCAAGAGGCAGTCTTGCCGGTGGGGGGTGGGGAGGTGGGGGCAGGCCGCCGTTCCGTCTTCAGTTTTCCAAGGAAAACTCCAGACCGTCTTCCGTGGAAGTCGTCCCGCGGATCCTGCCAGCAGCGCACTGGGGTTCCGGTTCCTCCACATCCTCGCCCACATGTGTCCCGAAGGTGGTTTTGGATCAGGGCCATCCTAATGGCCGTGACGTGATTGCTCACCGTGGTTTCAAGGTGCATTTCTCCGATGCTTAATGCCCTCGAGCATCCTTCCATTCGCTTGTTGGCCTTACACTGAGGGGCACTCGGAGCAGCCCCGCCGCCAAGCACTGCAGTGATGTCTCCGGGGAGAGACTGTCGTGGCCAGTCAGGCCACGGCTCTAATGTCATTCTGTGGCCCCGGCCCCCCTCACACAGCGAAGAGTTGTGTCCAGGCCCTAATAACCAAGCCCACCATGTGGTGAGCTCTACCTCAAAGCCAAGTTGCAAAGCTTGCAGAACCCAGGCCTGGGCTTTAGGGCTGCTCTTTCTGGGAGGCCCAGAACTTTCCCTTCACCCCTGCCAACTGGGCTATTGCTTGCTGCACCTCTGCGACTCGCCCCAGCCCCCCGCTGGCCCGCACAAATATCATAGGCTCCACGACCACGGGGGGCGGACACTTGAGTGGGTCCCACAAGAAGCCCGCGTGTCAGCTCATGGCCCCCGGGGGGAGAGGGAGAAGTTCTGGGCTGGGGGCCAGCCACAGGTTGGAGGGGCTCAAGCTCAAGCAGGCACCCTCCCCCCAAAATGCTGTTGCTGGTCACTGCCACGATGCCCTGACAGGGAGGGGGCGGGGAGGGGGATAATAAAGTCTCAGATTCTCCCAGGGCGCCTGATTTTAGGAGAGTTGCAAGGTCCACTGGGTCGAAGCCTGGAGGGGTAAAGCCACCTATGGAAGGCCCCGAGGCCTGCAGAGAAATCGTGTGGGCAGCTGTTGGTTTTGCTCTGAGAAAGAGACACACAGTTCGGGCCTTACAGGAACGTAAGGACAGGCGGCAGGAGAACTCCACCAGCGCTCTTTCCTTGCCAGGGTCGAGTGCCTGGAGGCACGGTTCCGTGGCCCCAAGCCCTGTCCTTGCTTTACCCCCTGGGGACCCTGTGCAGGCTTTCATCCTCCTCATCCGGATGGGAGCAGCTGGGGCAGGTGGAGGTTCTCATCCACTCCAGTCCCCCAGCCGTCTTGCATGTGGTTGAGACCAGGCCGGGGCCCAGGGAAGGCGGCAGGGGGCAGCGTCTGAACACCGAGGGCCGCTGAAGCTGGGGTGGGGGCCACGCACCTCATGGAGGAGCTGGAGATTGGGGCAGGAGGATCAGTTCCGGGTAAGGGCCTGCCCCCTCTATCCTTGGGGTCACCTTCAGCCACGGTGGCAGCAGGCGGTATCTGCAGTCACTGCCCACCCCAGCCACCAGCCACACACACCCCTTAAGGCCAGTCCCCCGCCCACATGCTCAGGGAGGGGGTTCAAGGACGCCTCAGCGCTCGGGCAGCCCGGGGCCATGGCCATGGTGACAGCAAGGCCTTGCCAGTTGTCCTGGCAACAGAATAGAGATCTCTTGGTACCAAGGAGAACCGGGGAGGCCCCTTCAACCTTTCTTGGTGCCCTGGCCCTCCTGCCCCACAAACACTAGCTTTAATGATTTCCTACAAATTGCTAAACCAAGATGAAAGGTTAATACATCAGAGAAACATACTTAGTGTTCTCCAAGCGCATTCCCGGAACCAGCCCAGGGGCATCACGATCACCCTGGGGACCTGTTCTAAGCGCAGTTCTCCGCCCCCAAACCAACTCTGCTGAATCCCACCCTGGGGGTGAGCGCCCTGCCGCGCTCTGGCCTTAACCCAGCTCGCCCGCGATCCTGCTGGGCTCAAGTCTCCTACCCGCTGCTCTGCAGCAGAACCTTGCTTGGCCTGACTGCCTTCCACGCCGCGCGTGAACGCTTCGCTTCTAGGAACAGGTGTCTTTATCTCAAAAACACACAAAAAGTAGTTTGGGGAGCACCTCACACTCTCAAAAGGACTTGAATTTATTTAAGTAAAGGTGGGGGAGGGTGCGGTACCAGGCAAGCCACCCAGCAGAGCGGCCAGAGGAGGACAGCTGCCCGCTGCGGATCCCTCCGGTGCCCCTGCTCCCCTTCCTCCCCGGGCAGGAAGACCACGGCCCCCGCAGACTGGCTCCGCGCCGGGCGGGTTGGCGCGGCGGGTCGCTCAGCCCCGACGGCGGCTTCGCTGCGCAGACGCTGGGGGCCGATCCTTTGAAAGCTGTTTACAGTCACCCCGAGGCGGCGTTCCCACCTCCGTGCGCTCGGGACTGAACGTTCCAGGACGCGTGGCTGGAAGCCCCGTGTGCGCAGACGGTGGTTGCAAGCCCCGGCGGCGCAGACCTGGGCCCCGAGGGCACGGCCGCACCGGTCAAGGGTGTAAAGTCCCCGTCCCTCCCCGGCGCCCCCCCCCCCCGCCCCGCCCGCCGGAGTCGGGAGCCCGCGGCGGACGGCGCCCCGGGGCAGCGCCGGGCGTGGCGGCCGCGACCCCCGCGGCCGGGGTGGGCCCGCCTGGACGCCGCCCCCGCCGGCCGGGAGCGCGGCGCAGCCAATGGAGGCCGAGGCGCCGCGCGGGGATTGGAGCGGGCGCGGGGCGGGCCGGCGGGGCCGGGCGAGGGGAGGAGGCGAGGCGGGCGCCGTCAGCGCGGTTATAAGGGAGGGAAAAGTTCCCTGCGCCGGGAGCCGGGCAGGCGCACGCTCGTACGGCGGCCGCAGCGGCAGGGCGGGGCCGCGGAGGAGCCGGTGGCGGCGGAGGACGCCCCCGGGGCCGCGACTCGCTCCCCTCGGGGTCTCTGGCGGACGTCGCCAAGGTACCGGGGGCCCGAGGGCTTTCGCACGCAGCCATGGGCGGCGTCGGGGAGCCCGGCGAGGGGCCCGCGCCGCCGGGGGCGCCGCTGCCCACCTTCCGCTGGGAGCAGATCCGCCAGCACAACCTGCCGGGCGACAAGTGGCTGGTCATTGAGCGTCGCGTCTACGACATCAGCCGCTGGGCGCAGCGGCACCCCGGGGGCAGCCGCCTCATCGGCCACCACGGCGCCGAGGATGCCACGGTAAGGAAGCCCATCGCTGGCCGGGTGGAGCCTGGCGCTCGTCGGGGCCTGGTCATGGGCGCAGGGACCCTCTCCATTTGCGGGGTCTGGCTTCCTTTCTGCTCTTCGCTGACTTTGATCTCCCGGTCTGGGACCCAGGATTGGGATGGACAAGCCAGGGCTCGAGGTGGAGTAAGGAGGCCACGTCTCTGCAAGGAGGACCGGCACATGGTGGAGCAGGGCTGGGCTGGGCGGGAGGGGGTCTGTGCAGGAGTAAGGGGCTCTCAGAGGTGGGTGTGTCATCGCCAAGGAGCCCTCCCTGGGCCCTGACCTTCTCCTCTTGGGTCTGGGTCCCTCAGGCCAGGTTCCTTTTGCTGAGTGCCAGGGGTAGGGTGGGGTCCCCCCAGGGACTGGCAAGGATGTGCCACCAGAGGCCGGGGGCTGGGCAGCCAAGCTTGGGCAGGGCCCAGAAGTCTGTGGCTTTCCTGAGAGCCGCTGTAAATGCTCTGAGGGACAGTGACTCACCTCTCCTGGGCTGGCGGCTGCACGTGGGAGAACTTTGCCAGCCAGGCTGGGTGGGCCTCCTCGGGAAGAACGGTCACCCCAGGAATAGGCTGATCCCGGGGAACCCCGACTTCCCCTTCCCAGCCCATGTCTAGACATGTCTTGCCAAGGAGGGATGTGGCCTGGTCCACTCGGACTGTCTGGCGGAAGTCCAGGGGTGGAACAGCCTGCCGTGGGGAGCCCCCTTTCTCACAGCCCCTTCTCGGAGTCCAGCAGTCCCCCCATCCCGAGACGAGGAGTCGAGGCCATGATGCTCTGCCTTGACCATCTAGAAGTCTAGGTTGTCCACCCTGGGTACCAGGAATCTTCCAGATATCAGGAGATGAATCCCTAACCAGGAGAACTTTAAGCAGCAGAAGAAACTGTGTTTTGTCCCAGGAGGTCAGTGTCCCTGTTTACCAGGCTGCTGGGTGGGACAATCTCCATGGACTCTTCGAGGGAGAAGGTCTCCCTTCCCCACTTCCACCCTAAGCAGCTGAGGGTTTAGAGTCAGAAGCCTCCTGGAAGCCGAGAACCTGATAGAAAGCCTTGTCCGTGGGCCAGGTGGTGGCCATGCCGTTGAAGGTGACTGGGGGCCAACAATTGTGTGACCACGCACGGGCCTGTATGCATTTGTGTGCGGGGTCGTATGCGTGTGCATTTCTGCAGGGGGAGGGCATGGGGATGAGGTGCCAGGGCCCTGGCCCCCGCTCAAGGCCACCCCAGCCTTGGAGCTGAGGGGCAGGATGGAGGCAGCTGGGAGGAAGGGTGACACAGAGCATTTCTCAATTACTTGTTCCGGCTTGGCGCCCAGGCTGGTACTGGGGGCCTCTCACACGGGAACCCCCATTAGACAGAGCTCGACCCCAAGGCCTCCGTCTGACTGCTTTCACATTGGTTCACCACCAGTAAGGTCTGTTTCCCATTTCCAAAAAGCAATCTCCCCCCAGAGACTCCAAGTGACCTTGAACCAGGTGTTACTCCTCTGAGCCTCAGTTTCTTCATCTGTAAAGTGGGGAGAGCTGGGCCAGACAGTGGGCCGGCTGCGGGCAGGACCATGCCTTCTCAACTTTGTGGCCCCAGGGCTGCCACATAGTCGCTCCTGGTCGGTACGTGTGGCCGGTAAGCATGAGTGCGCCCTGCGGACCACACAGCGTGGGGGCCTAGCCTTGGCGTAGCCACCCCCGGGCAGCATGGCCTGGTCTGGTTTTGTCCACGTTTGTGACGGGAAGGAGTTGCCTTGGCACCATCTTAGCTTCCTCAGGGCTCCGAACACCAAGCCGGGGTTGCCAGAAATAACCTGGGCTGTTCGGGCCAGTGGGGTTCTGGGGGATCTGGGGAATGGGGGACCCCAACCTTGGTCTCTGAGGGGCCCACGGCACAGATGACAGATGCGAGCAGCCCAGTGCTGTGTGTGGTCGAGTCCAGGTAGGGCCGGGGCAGCCGTGCTGCTAGGGCTGGGTCCCCCCTGGTCCCCTCCCCCTAGCCCCAGACCCCCCCATCAGCTGTTCTCACGTCCAGGCAACAGAAGCCTTCCTGCCAGGAAATTCCCAGAGTTCCTGTGCCATGAAGTCAGCCTGTGGCCATCCTGGGATACGAAGCTGGGTACCCTGGGGAGAGTGCTCTGGGCCCTGAGCCAGGTTTGCCTAAGAGTCGGAGACGGCTTGAGACACGAGCGGAGCCAGCCAGGGAGGGGCGAGGCCCGGCTGCTGCTGGTCAGAAGTATACCCGGGCCGAGCACGGAGCACCTACTGTGTGCTGGGCCCCCAATTCAGCCTTTGCTTTATAGATACTCTTTTAATCCTCAGGATACCCATATGAGGCCAGTACTACTCTTCATGATTTTCCCACTTTACAGATGGGAAAACTGAGGTTTAAAAAAGGAAAGTGACTTGAAATTAAGGGGCGGAGTCTGAGATGTGAATCCGTATCCCATTTTCTTAACCACATGCTGCCCTGTGACTCAACTGGTTTTTTTCCATTCATTCATTCTTCACTCACTGAGTCATTAAACCCACCCGCTCAGCATATTGTAGCCACCAAACTCTGTTCTAACCTCTAAAGATACAGCCGCGCACAAAACATCGCAGGGATGAAGTTTCCCGGGAGAGGGTTGAGCCAGAGCTTTGGTGGGAAGGTGCTCGAGGAACAGCAAGGACATCAGCGGGGCTGGAGTGGAGCAGAGGGGAGAGGGGCAGGCGGCGAGATCCAGAGGTAACGGGAGTTGGCTCCCGCTGGGCTTCCGTCCCTGAAAGCAGAACTTTGGTTTTATTTTAAGGGGATCTTGGAGGGCAGAGCGGGGAAGCCAGGGCAATCTGAGATACATTTAAAAGGATCCCGAATAGGGAGGGGAAGGCAGAGCCCTCCATGAGAAGGGCAGGAGGCCAAGGGAAGAGACCTTGGGGACCTACCTTCTCCCAGGTGAGGTCACTCAGAAGGGGTGGCCATTCACCTGGTCTCAGAAGGGCAGGCATGGCCAGCGCAGAGGGCAGGAGCTGCTGGGGGCCCAGGGGCACCGGGGTGGGGTGGGCGGGTGGTATTAGGGTTAGTTTCAGGGGGTATTCGGACGACAGCCCACTGAAGGCAGGTGTGAGTGCTGGCCCATTTCGCAGATGAGGAGACAGGCTGGATGTGGGTGCTGTGCAGGGACCTCCTTGCAGCCCTCAAAGGGCAGGGCCTCGGTCCTTGGGCTTGGAGGGCGGGGCTTGTGTCTGGGTCAGAGCTGGGGGGCAGGGGGGCAGATGGGAGGCTCTGGAGGGGGAGCTCAGAGGTGATGGCCAGGAACACAGAGGACCTGGCTCCGGAGCCCACGCTGTCCCCACCCACCGCGTCGGCTGACCGCCAGGACTCCGAGGGAAGCGGGACTTTCCTGGGCTCTGGGGGGTTTCTGCAGGGTCCCCGCCCACTCAGCCTCCTTCCCAGGGTAGTTGCAGTGCCCAGCTCCTGCCCTGCGGGCGTGCTGGGCAGGAACCCAGTGCAGACAGAGGGACGCTAGTGGCCCCAGCGGCCTGGCGGCCTTCTGCGTTTCTTCCCAAGGGCACCCAAGCCTTGTGCTTTCCCACGAAACAGCGAGAGAGAGCCAGAGCTCACGGAGTGAGCCGGGGAGCGGTGGCAGAGAAAGGACCCCGTATCGGAGGGCCTGGCCCTTTTGGGACGCCTGACACTTGTGAAGCCAAAGGTGCGAGGCGGAGCCCTAACGTGGGTGGCCCGTCACCGAGGGCACCGGGAGCAGCTCCCTTGGAGGGTCCGTCCTTGCACCGGGGTGGCCTGCACGGGCGGGGGTTGCACGGGCCACTTTTAGAGCTGTGTGCCCTTTGGCCTCTGTGTCTTCATGTCCTCGTCTATAAAACGGGGACCCTGGTACTACTTCCCCGCTGGACATGAGGGCCTCCTTTATCTTCCCACCTGGGAGAGGGAGGGACGGAGGGGTTCCTGGGGTATCCCCTGAGGCGTGCCTCCCTACCCACCGTTGTCACAACTCAACAGAAGCTTAAGGAGGCTGCAAGGACAGACCCAGATCACCTGCGTCCCCAGCAGCCCTGCTCCATTCCCCTCCTGATCTGGAATATTCCTGGACCTTTGGGGAGTGACCAGAAATGTTCACCTGTCCCCACTGTGTCTCTGTCCCCCAGCTTCAGGCTGGCCGGGATTTGACCGTCGGGGTGCACTCCACTCCCTACCCCACGCCCACAGGCCCGCCCTTGGAGGCCACTAAATCCAAGTGGACTCAGGAGAAGGGCACGTCGGGCCAGCAAGGGGCTTGGCCAGAGCAGGTCACCAGGCCCTTCTAAGTGCACTTTCACCTGCACAGACTCCGTCCTCCCGGCAGCCCCACGAGATGGACCTCTGCTGTGGTTTCTGCTGTACCGACGAGGAAATACAAAATGGG
>CM053613.1:6562706-6582186 GCA_028646535.1 Procyon lotor
CCAATTACCTTATGGTCTCACTTACATGCTGAGTGTAAAGAAAAACATGGAGGGCATTATGAGAAGGAAGGGAGGGGTGAATGGGGGAAGGCAGAGGGGGAGATGAACCGTGAGAGACTGTGGACTCTGAGCAACAAACTGAGGGTTTTGGAGGGGAGGGGGGTGGGGGTTGGGCGAGCCTGGTGGTGGGTATTGAGGAGGGCATGTATTCCATGGAGCACTGGGTGTGGTGCAAAACAATAAATCTTGTAACACTGAAAAAAATAAATCAAATTAAAAAAAATAAAGTGTCCATTTTGATCAGAGAACATAAGAGGAACTTTCCATTTGCAGATAGACTTTATTGAAATGAAAATGTCCTCAAGGTTTCAACAATTATCTTACAGTTTAAGGATCAAAAGACAAAAAGGAAAGGAAACTTGTGGTTCATTGTACTCTGTAGTTGGTTCCTGACCATTCTCGGTAGTCCTCGGTGCCCCAGGTCATACTCAAGGTTAAAATCCAATACACCATATACTTTGAGATACTATGTCCTAGAAAACAAAACAGGGACATCACTCAAATTTTCAGCTTTCTGTTAGAAGGACAGTTTGAAAAACAAACATTTCTTCTTCTTGGCTTCCTGTGTTTGCCCACACACATCTGGTATCCAAGGAAGTCGGTGTTTGAATTAAGATCAGAATGATCTCTTCTTTCATTCTAAGGATCAGGAAACTTTATTGATGCCAGTGAGGTGCTGCTGTTTCCAGATCTCTTCCCGTCAGGGATCCCAGTAAAACTTTTTTTCGTGTTTCCTGTTCCATGAAATTTTGTATCCCATAAATATGCCCCGTGTATGATCAGTCTCAGCACATATACAGGGAAATATGAAGTTTTTGAGCTCCAGTGTGGCCTTACATGTTAGAAATACCGAAAACAGTCCGAAACCAAAACCATTACCTTTGAGACCCAGAGAAGAATGGAGATGTTCACTCCAAGTGATCAGTCTAATTGAGGTTTTTTAAAGAAAAAATTCCATTATCCTTGGTTGCAGGATTTTTCAGGCTTTAAATTGCTTACTGACAGTAAAAACACATAACATAAAATTGACCATTTTCATCATCTTAAGTATACAGTTCAGTAGTGTTAAGTATACTGACGTGGTGCAACCAATCTCCAGAACATTTTCATCTTGTTATGGTGAGACCCTATACCCACTGAACAATCCCCATCTCCCATACTACCTAACCCCTAGAAAGCACTGTTCTACCTCCTGTCTCTAGGAGAGTGGCTACTCTAGAAAATGGATGTAAATGATCTCATGCAATAGCTGTCTTCTTTTACTGGCTTATTTCCTTTATCGTAATGTGCTCAAGGTCCATCCATGTTGTGCCCTGTGTCAGCATCTTCTCAGTGAAGGACAATTTTACCTTTTGCTTTGGCTATATTTCTACATTGTCTACCCTGGAAGGTTTTCAATGGCATATTAGGACAGGGAATGAAATATAGAGAACGAACACAGGACTGATTGTTGTTTTATGCAATTCCACCCCCATGGCTGATTCATACCCATGATCTCTACTTGTCATTCATGGCGTCCTAAAGTAATGGTCAAGGAATCCAATCACTTATATTAACACATTGGGATTTCTTGAAAGAGCATTTTAAGTTATTTTAATAAGATGTACAGAATCTACCTCAAGTGGATTCTTCTGCATTCTATTAAAAAATTGTTAAGAACATTTTCTTCTGTTTCTAAGAAGAAAGGGGATATTTTTTGCTGATCACTTCTACAAGTGAGGGACTTCTTGAGATTCAAGTGTTTTTTTACCTTGATAAATAATGGGTGCGTGCACGTACCTGTGTGTGTGTGTGTGTGTGTGTGTGTGTGTGTATGTGTGTGTGTGTGTTGTTTCCCTGCTTAGGCCTTTTTCATTAATCATTCCCCAGAGATTTCACAAAGTGAAGAGGCAAGTCAGCAGTGGGACCTTGGCTGGCTTTCTGGATGTCAAAGGATTCACATGCACCCACAATTAAACTCACTGAAATAAAATAAGGCATGTGTAATTCTTGCTGTGGCACAATGAGTGACCAATGTAGAGCCTACTTGTCCCTATCCAGTGGATTGAGAGCTCAACACAAGAAACCATAATTACCATCAGCTTTGCAGCATGGCTCAGAGTTTCATTTGACTGGCTGAGAAAACACTGCATTAGTTGTCCCATGGCCTCCTCAGATTCAGGATCAGATAAGTAAGGTCTAAGTAAGTTTCGGTATTCATCCATGCTCACTTGAGGATCGATTGTTTTCTCAACCACTTCTTCCACAATAGAGCATCCAGAACCTAGAAGAAAACATGCAAAAGTGGTCTCAGTTATGTAGGTATGAAGCCATTTTTGGTTGTCATCTTCTTACATCCTAGGAGATACACACATTCAGAGAGATTATGGTGAATGGTCTTGAGTTCTCAATTCTAGCAGAGTAAACTCAGGATCTAGGATTTTCTTTAAACCTGAAAACATGTGCACCCTCCCCACCCACACACTACCTCTGTAGCCCAGAGAAGCCAAACACTAGTAACCATGAAACAGAAAACACTGGAGAAATGAGATGCTCTGCACTGCAGTTTGGGGAGCAAGAGGTCTTACAGAGGGTCCTGACTCTATCTTCTCTCCAAAGCCCGTCCTCCCCACACAGAACTCACCTGCGAAGCAGGAAAGGGGGAGGGCAATCAGCACAAGGACTCTCAGCAACTTCATGGTTGAGGGCAGCTCTGGTTGACTGATCAGACAGGGAGGATGGAACTGACTCTGGCAGTGAGCGCCTAGGAGTCTTCCTTTTATTCTCCTGTTCACCACTTTAATCCCTCCCATAAATGAGGGAATGAGTCACACAACGAACCTGGCCTTGGACCAGGAAATGACAGCAAGAATCAACTGCAACCCAGCCAGCCTGTGTTCTGTGTTTAGAAACCAAGGAGACAGAGTTTGTTGGATCCAAAACAATTTTGGAACCGCAGTAATGATACGTGGTTTTAGATGAAATTAATGCAAAAATGCTTGCTAACTAATCATATTACAATGAAGCGAGCCTGTGTTGTCATGCTTGTTCTTCTATTATTAGTGTGGTCCTCAATCTGCTTGCACCCCTCTGTCCTCCTTCTTCAAGGTTCATAAAGTTTCCTTTCCTGTCTGTGGGCTCCTGCTGGCTTAGCACAGCATCTAGGCTCAGTGCAATACCACATAGGCAGACTGCTCTGGCCTTTAGACACTTTAGTCAGGGTCCTGGATATTTGGGAAATAACCACGATGTCTCATTCTCTCTGAAGGCTCTTCTTGCAAAGAATATCTCATTTAATTAACTCAATTCCATTAATTCAGTCTATTATGAACCTATGATTTTTTTTTTTTTTTTAGCTGTTTAGGATTTTTCTTCCTCACTGATTCAAAAGATGATGTGAAGCTGTAGAGCAGGAGGTTGCTCAGCAGAGGCAGTGTGAATGGAGGATGTGGATTCAAATCTTGGATGCAACACCTAATCACCTAACCACCTAATCACGAAGCATCCTCAGGAAAGTAAAACTTTCTTTCTTTTTTTTTTTTTTTTAGGAAAGTGAAACTTTCAAGGGGCCTTTTCCTCATTTCTAAGATGAGCAGGAATACTACCACACCTGGTTTTGCAAGGATGATACTCTGTGAAGAGCTGCTCCAGGGCTTCAAACAAGGTAATCATGAATAAATGGGAGGCTTCATCCGTCCATCTGTCCACTGCTCAAGAGTAACCATGAGCTTCCCCCATGCCTGGGGCCTGTGCTGTGTGACCCAGATTCAGTTGATCCACCAGGACTTCCACCTTGGAAAGCTTACTTCTCACAAGGAAGACAACAAACATGCCCATAACTGATTGAGTAACATAAGAAAGTGTTTGCTGTACAGAACCACAAAACAACCATGTGGGGCAGCATCCTGTACACGGGTCCAGGCCAGCTCCAAAAGGATGGACTTTAAATCCCAGACGAATGGACAATGATATCAAGGGGAAAATCTAGGAAAGTGTGTTCTTGGCAGAGGGAATAACACGTACATGGACTCTGGAGCACTTGGTATCTGGTAAGATAAGGAAAGCACACCGAGTGTGCCTCTGGGTGTCAAGAGAGATACAGGACAGCCTCATTCTATACAAATAGAAAAACCACACCAGTTTAAGCAGTGACAATAGGATGGTAATAGGAACAGGAGAAACAAAGTTGGCTCAAGTTAACAAAATGAAAAAGAAATTGATGAGAGAGCCAGAAATATGAGTTAATTACTCATGAATGCAGCCTTTGCTGTTTGGATTTTTTGGGTTATTTTTTTCCCCCATCATTCAGCTCCAGCATAAGTAGCTAAGATCAAAACTAATTTAGAGGGAGGCTAGAAATAAGGAAGAAGGTGATGTTCTTATATGTGCGCTTTCCTCTAGTTGACCATTGCTACCAGACTTCATTCCAAAGGCACATGAAGGGCTTTAGTGATGAAATGAGAGACTTTTTGGCTAGGTCTTAATGGGACTCCCCCTGGTGCCCAAGATATTATGAAATTGCCCTGTTACCTGTTACAGAGAAACGAGTTTCTGTAGAGGTTTCTTATTCAGTAAAAAATAAAATAATGTAAAATAAAGTAAAATAAAATGAATTAAAATAAAATAAAGTCCCACATCATGTACATGGTGCCCACAATAAGAAGTGTATTTTTTTTACCTTCATGTTTCCTCCATTGCAGATGATGATCATTCTCAAATGAATCAAGAAACAGTAAACTCAGCCCACAAAGGACTCATTGGCAAGCCAGTGCTGACAAAGAGACAGAAGAAACCAAAAGGTCAGAATGCATGTGTAGCTAGCCTGATGTTTTCTCTTCCCAAAAGGGGCTTTAAGTCAAGTCCCAAGATGATGCTCAGAAACTAGAGGAATGAAGGAGCCTTCAGTCTGGGTGTTGGTGTGGCACTTATTGATCCCCTATTGTGACAAACTGGTGTATAGGTGAATTTGTACAGGTACAGATTTTGCTCCCAATACCTTGTGTCATGTGAGAGAGAGAATGTATGCAGCAAGGGAGAGTTATATTTGCTATGTCCTCTGGCTCATGCAAGACCTATGATAAACGTACCCCAGTATTTTGGTCACATCAGGACTTGCCATACTTTGTAAAAGTAATAATATTCAATGAGAGCTACCTTTTCTCATTGTTTCATGCATCAGCATAAAAACCTATCAAGAAATGATTTTAACATCCTGTAACACTGAAAAAACAAAATAAACATATTTGGGGGGAAAAAGAAATGATTTTAAAATTCAGATGATCTTTAAGTGATTTTAAATTGTAAGTTACTGATATGAATCAACTTTGCAGTATTTGAGGAGAAGATAGCCCAATTTTTTTTTCCTCTTTCTGTAAAACCACTTCTGCCCTTCACCTGGGGAGCTATTGGGATGTTAACCTCAGGCATGTTCTTTGGAAGTGAACCTCTTCCTCATTATGATCATGTCAATGTCTAGGAATTGGTGAGGGAGGGACTTACCTAGGCCAGCAATGATAGGAAAGGCCATGGCCTCTGATACATCTTGAAGGCACTGAGAGGTTTGTTGTTCACTTTATCTAGCCATTCTTAGATCAGTAACATCCCTTGCCATTGACCAAGACTGGTATGGAGATTTCATGTCCGTATCTCTTTGTAAACCAAGAACAGTCCTGTTACTGTCATAAGACCTCAGAACAGAGCTGGGCACAGAGCAGATACTATGAATATGTCAGCTGCCAGTGATTCATTTTATAAAATTGAGAAAGCTATTATAATAATATTGAAGGAATACTAGGATAGTCAGAGACCACTGGAACCTTGGTCAAACCTCACATTCTATGAAAGATCTAGAGAAGGTCATGTTGAGATCTGAACACAGGTTTGAATAAAAAGCACTGTATTTTGATCTAGGCTTACTTGGTACTGTTTTGACTTCTTTTTGGAAGAGTTTTTTTGAGATATGATTTACACAGAACTTTTCTGTCAAACATATCCCACATACTGTAGGTTTATTTATCTTCTCAAAACCCAGCAGAAATGGGTGTTTACTTGTTTTCAAAATTCAATAAAACATGAATGGCAAATAATAACAGAACACTCCTTCAAGGCAAGGCACTGGAGCAAACCTTCTTTATTGTTGACAACAACCACTCAAACGAAAAGGATGATGATGACATTTATTGGACCAAAGAGAGTACTTTAGAGCATGAAAGAGGTCACAAAATGGATGGACTTCCAGGAGACCAGCATAAACCAGGATTCTTCGGAGAAAACTGAGATGTGTGGTCAACCTCCCCTGGTTGGCAACTTCCTCTGCATTGTCGTGGCTGTAATCTGAAGGCAGCCCCTGTACACAGAGGGTAGGGAGAAACTGAAGAAAAGGCCAGTGACTCTGGCTTGGTATGTGGCAGGTTTAATGATCTAGGGAGCTTATATACAAGGGTTGTCTTGGATAGCTACAAGATGAGTAGATTTCTACACTGACATACCAGAATCCGAAATTTATAGAGAGACTTTAAGCAGGTTCAGTCACATACTCAGTTCAGATGGTCTCAACACCAGATTATTCTCTCAAAGCATTCTGATTCAGGTAGCTTCTGGGACTGGAGCAGGCAAGTGGAACCTACATTTGAGGGAAAGGAGACGTAGGTAAAGAGCCTCCAATTGCCTGGGTCCATGTCATGGGTCAGCTGGAGGTCATGTCCGCTCTCCCAACACCTCCCCATGAAGTGGGCATATCTTTTTACCCCAGCTGCAGACAATGGGACCAGAGAGGTCAAGTAAGTCGACCATTAGCCCACGCTTGAGGGTGGCAGCCAGGGTAAGGACCCAAGTGTTCTAGCTGAGAAACAGTTCTTGACACTATTGAGCCTTATGGACTTTCCTCTTATGGCTCAAATGGATTCTTGTGATCTTGACTCACAAGACTGCCCTATGTGAACTCCAGGCCGATTTCTGTGTAGGCCCACCAATTTTCTGCTAAGACCTTCGCTCCCTGTGGACTCCCTTAACCACAGTCCTTGCATTAGTCCCACTGGGTTGAAACTCTTTATTCCTTCCCAATGTCACATCATAGACAACCCTCTTCTTGTCTTCTTCCTGACTCCAAATCTCTAGGGATCTCCCTTAGACTCTTTGTCTCTGTGTGCAGATCTTTCCTGACATCTCCAAGATTTTGATTCCATGGCCCTTCCTCCCTGTTATGGTCCTAAAGGGTACCACTTGTGCACTTGTGATCTTTGTGTGATGGCAGTGATATAGTAGGTGCTTAATTAATTGTTGTGCAACTGCTTTTTGGGACAGATTTTGTATTTATGTAAAGATTTCACTGATCAGGGCGCCTGGGTGGCTCAGCTGGTTAAAGCCTCTGCCTTCAGCTCAGGTCATGATCCCAGGGTCCTGGGATCGAGTCCCGCATCGGGGTCCTTGCTCAGCAGGGAGCCTGCTTCACCCTCTGTCTCTGCCTGCCTCTCTGCCTGCTTGTGTTCTCTGTCTCTCTCTAATAAAGAAATAAAATATTTAAAAAGAAAAAAAGAAAAAAAAAGATTTCACTGATTATATTACGTGTTTTGTTATTAGGTCTATTTAGAAAAAGTGCATTTAAATTTGGATGTTTAGGGAAGTCAGGGATCGAACCCCACACAAAAACTCATCACTAGCCTGTCATTCTTGTGTTAACACCACCTTGTTTATGTTCCTGGATGAGGACTTTGGTGTCACAATAGGGAGAAGGCTTGTGAGGACAAGAGGAAGTGGAAGCCCAGGCCATGCATGGATTGGGCCACCTGAATCTACCTATTCCTCAGAAGTAACCATTACCTTGAGCCAATGTAACTTTGATCCAATCTCTCCTGGATCCATGACTTGGGGCCACAAGCCGGATTTGGAACCCAAGCCAGTTTTAGGTGTTTCTTCCAGTGAAGTGTCCTTGGCTTATTCACCAAAATGGTGAACTTTATTTAATGTAGCCATGCCACAAAATGTGTATTTAGGTGTTTAATCCCCATAGACATCTGACAGTTCATATGGATCTTTGGATATCTACACCATTATCTTCTTTATTGAATTGGTCATTTTCCCTCTACTATGTGCCCAACTTTTTCTGCTACCTATAGACATGCACAGTTGTGAACCTCTGGTCCTCAGGGGAATTACAAGGAGTATATAAGCGAACTGACATAAAGTAATTGCACTGTGAAAACAGCAATTTTCTACTGAAGCTGAGTGACTCTCTCCTTCCATATATACCTGTAGGCACTTGTCAATGTCTGGAGATGTTTTGGGTGTCCCCATGTGGTAGGTAGAGGGCTACTAGCAATAAGTGGGTAGAGACTAGGGCTGTTCTTAAACAACTTGGGATGGTTATGACATCTATTCAAAAAAGACTTTTTCAACCTCAAATGTCAATAATGTCTTGTGTGAGAAACTCAGTGTTAGAGAAATCATTAAAAGCATTTGCCCTGTGGGAAAAAAAGTCCATAGTGCTAGTTAGCCTCTCACTAAGTGAGAGTGAGTGGAGTCCCAGTGCAGACAGGTGCTGACAGGAGTATGGGCATCTGTGTCATTTGGTGCACAGAGCTCATCTTGTTTTTGTTCACAGAGGGCCTTGGTTTCTCCATTCTGTCATCCACATCCTCTTTGTCCTTCAAAATCCAACTCAGTCATCACCTCGTCTCAAAGACTTCCTTCAGAGAGGACCCACAACCCATAAGGCTTTGTTCTTGGTTGAATGTCTTATGGCCTTTGAATTCTATAGTAGAATCTCATTTTCAGGGATATATTGATACCTTTTTCACATCTCTTATGTCTTGCCATTTAATATATAGTTAATTCCTTAAGGAAATCCAGTAATTCTTCCATTAAAATACCTAAGTTACTCCTTTATTTGGTGTAGTGTGGATTCCAAGTTGACCTGAGATAATTTGCCACATTTAACATATATTTGGCTAAATTTTTCATTGATCATTTTTTTGCATCTCCTCATCAATATTACCATTCCTTTCTTTCTTTTTTCCTAGTTTTATTTTATTTTTTCAGTGTTCTAAGATTCATTGTTCATGCACCATACCCAGTGCTCCATACCTAGTGCCTACCACTAAGCTCACCTATTCCTCCAACCCCCTCCCCTCCAAAACCCTCAGTTTGTTTCTCAGAGTCTACAGTTCCTCATGGTTCATCTCCCCCTCCGATTTCTCCCAATTCACTTTTCCTTTCTTTCTCCTAATGTCCTCCATGTTCTTCCTTATGCTCCACATGTTAGTGAAACCATATGATAATTGACTGTCTCTGCTTGACTTATTTCACTCAGCATAATCTCCTCCAGTCCCATCCATGTTGATACAAAAGTTGGGTATTCGTCCTTTCTGATGGAAGTGTAATATTCCATTGTATATATGAACCATATTTCTTTATCCATTAGTCTGTTGAAGGGCATCTTGGCTCATTTAAGGATGCCTACTCTTCTCAAATTACTTTACATATCCACTCCAGTCTCATTCAGAATCTTCGTCAGGCAGCTTTACACTATGTGTTGAATTCTAAAGTGCTGGTTCTTTCAAAATAGAATGTATTCATTCACTGAGTAGCGTGAGCAATGTGTAAGGACCCAAATATAGGGTCCAACTACTGGGTTCAATCTCAGCTATTGTGTGGATTTGCACTTGTGGGCACATCAGCAAGATGCTGACCCTCTTAGACTGGTGCCTCATCTACAAAATAAGGTGATAACGATAGTGACTAACTCATAGGATTTATGTTAGGATGAATGAATGACTATAGGAAAAATGCTCAGCTCAGTATCTGGCAGTAATGTCTGCTATCATACTTAGGTAACAAAAAGGAAAGTATACAAATAAAATGTCAAGCAAAATAAATCAGCTCATTTCCAAGTCAATTCTCAAACTGAATTTAACTGACTCCACCAATGAGGAATGTTTATTTATCCTAACTGCTAACAAAGCATCCTTCAGAATTCGGTTTTGGTTCCTTTGGGATTTCTTTCACATTAAATGGGGTTTTGCCACATTGAGATACCGCCTTACACCAGTTAGAATGGCCAAAATCAACAAGATAGTAAACAATAAGTGTTGGAGAGGATGTGGAAAAAGGGGAACCCTCTTACACTGTTGGTGGGAATGCAAGTTGGTGCAGCCACTTTGCAGAACAGTGTGGATGTTCCTTAAGAAATTAAAAATAGAGCTACCCTATGACCCTGCAATTGCACTACTGGGTATTTATCCCAAAGATACAGATGTAGTGAAAAGAAGGGCCACATGTACCTCAATGTTCATAACAACAGTGGTCACAATTGCCAAATTGTGGAAAGAGCCAAGATGCCCTTCAACAGATGAATGGATAAGGAAGATATGGTCCAAGGATGCCTGGGTGGCTCAGTGGATTGGGGCCTCTGTGTTTAGCTCAGGTCATGATCTCGGGGTCCTGGGATCAAGCCTCGCATCAGGCTCTCTGCTTGTCAGGGACCCTGCTTCCCCTTCTCTCTCTGCCTGCCTCTCTGCCTACTTGTGATCTCTCTCTGTGTTTCAAATAAATAAGTAAAATCTTAAAAAAAAAAAAGAAGATATGGTCCATATATACAATGGAATATTATGTCTCTATCAGAAAGGATGAATATCCAACTTTTGTGTCAACATGGACGAGACTGAAGGAGATTATGGGGAGTGAAATAAGTCAAGAAGAGAAAGTAAATTATCAGATGGTTTCACTTACTTGTGGAGCATAAGGAATAACATGGAGGACATTAGGGGAAGGGTAGGAAAAGTGAATTAGGGGAAATTGGACGGGGAGGCAAACCATGAGAGACTGTGGACTTTGAGAAACAAACTGAGGGTTTTGGAAGGTAGGGGGTGGAGAGATGGGTGAGCTTGGTGGTGGGTAATAAGGAGGGCACGTACTGCATGGAGCACTGGGTGGGGTACATAAACAATGAATCGTGGAACACTGAAAAAATAAAATAAAATTTAAAAAATAAATGGGGTTTTGCTCATTTAAAATTTTCCCACAGTATCTTTCAGTCACTTAATTTGTTGTGTATGATTACATTAAAATGGTTGTTGTGATTTTAAATTCCTAAGCACTGAGTACTGGAACTAAAGATATAGGGGAGTGGTAGATGGGAATAGATATTAGTTATCCCCAAGCTGCACAGAGTCGTGCTCCTGTTCACAGCAGGAGATAACTGGTCACACCTGTCCTTTTTGGCGAGGTTGAAATCCCAAGGATTCTTTAGGGCTTAAGTCTAAGTGCTTAACATATACATGGGACGTGGAAGGATTTAAGACATCACTTCTGGATCATAAGGTCCAAGAGTTACAAGAGTTATATCATGTGGTCATATTGGTTTTCATGTCCCATTTCCCCTGCAATGAATATTCTTGTTCTAATTTGTAAAGACAGAGGCTTGCATGTCACCCCTCAGATCTTTCACAGCATTGACCATGTATACAAATCACCAGACTCCAAAAAAAAAATTGAAATAATATTTTGTGGTACACACATTTTTTTTTTCTTAAGAAGAAGTTTCTGATTCCTTGCTTTGGATAACATCAAAGGACACAATTCAGCTAGGGATGATAAATCACTAAAAGTAATTTGGAGTGACGGATCACAATGTCATTTTTAGTGGGTACCTGGAGGAATTCAAAGAACTGAGTGACATCACTGCCATAGACTCACTCTTTTCCCCTCTGCACATTCCTGTGATGAGTATTTTTAGGGTTTACATCTATAAAGATGCAGAACATGAATAATTCTGCCTCATTTTGACAATAAATAATATTCATGGATATATGAAACTAAAAAGGGCTTCATTCAGTTCTTTAAGAGATGTATTGATCAATAACATTTTATATCAAAGATTTAAGAAGTATCAAAGATTGAAATATATTTGTCTTTATCCAAAGCTGCAAGCATCTTTGATGGCACCCAAATCACCACTGTGCCTTATCTTACACACTCCACAAAGCCATTTTATTTCTTCCCTTGTCATTATGCACCATTGAGCCTCTGAGATTTTTGCCTTGAGGCTCCTCAAGGAAATGTGTGATCTGACCAAGCCATCCACTACTCCCACCCGTCATCTGCCACAACCCTCATACCCCTAACGCACACTCAGACTCTTGCTATAAGCTGTGAGCTACAAAAAGGATCCCATGACATGGAAAAGGCTGCTGGGATTCAGAGATTATTTCCTTCACTTTGTTTGCCAACTGTTGCCATAACACAATGGTATTAAATCTCTTTCCTGTGTCATACATAGGGAAGAGAACGAAGAAAAAATTTAGGAATGCTTGGTTGCTCCAGAATTTTCCTTAACAGGTTCTCATTGTGTGCACTGCCCTACTCATGCATTTCATAATGCTGGGAATCCAGTCCAGGTGGCATTTCAGACACAACCTCGTGCTTGAGGACCCTTCATCCAACTGCACACTGACTTCATAGACCATCACCCATCACTGGGGTCCTCCCATGACCCAGCTGTAATCATGTACTCTCCTGGTGAGACCCTTCCTTCCTGAAAGGCAGAAGTTTATTCATCCTATTTTGCCTCAGCAATACAATGGTTAAGTTTGTATTTGAAATTAATTAGGAATTTAAATTCCAGTTTACCCAGATCCACCTATTACGGGTGAGTTACTCCATTTGCTCCCAAACACAGCCTCTTTGTGGGAATTCTGTTCAAAAATAGAATAAGAAATTGTCTCTACTTATGAGACATTCTTCCACAGATTTACAATATCTTAAACATCAAATGACAACCACATATCATACCCCAATCCCAGAGCTCCGGCAAGGTCATTCCCAAACCAAGGCACACTACAGACTAAACAAATCACAAGTAACAAGTCTACTGTGGCCTAAAGCCTTTGCAATGATACAACAAACATACAGGCTACATTAAAATGAGCTGGGAAGCACTGCACATATTAAATTGTCACGGTCCCAGGAGATTTCCACATCGGACTCCAGCAATTTTCTTCTGCCATGAGAAGAAAACACTTCAATGTCAAGGACTCTTTTCACCCCAAGCTCCTTTTAAGTCAAGGCTACCAGACCAAAGTGGGACTCTGTCACAGTCTATGTGCTCTGTCTGAGTAACAGATGTTACAAAGATCAATTCCAGAGGGGCTGCCTTATAGCACTCAAGGTCTGGTACTAACAGTTTTTCTTGAACTTCTTCACACAAGCAGGTGTGCTGGTCCATCCCTGAGGTACACGCTCCTCCTTATAAGTCAGCCTCACATATGAATGAGAACCTTGAGGACAGAAAGTCATAATCTCCTCACAGGTATCTCCCAAACAGGGGCAGTTTGAGTCCTCTGCAAACACTTAAGGACATGGCACTCAGATGTCACTTAGGATGACAAAAATAAGCACATTTTCTCCATCTTTAGCTTAGGGGCAGGAAAGTAGTTACCCAGTGGCATCAACAACAGGTTGAGTAAAGTTGTTTCTAAATTTTGGAAGTGCTGCATGAAGAAGGAGGCCAAATAACCTCAGGACTTGTGGAGTGTGCCAGGAAACTGATGAACTAATACTCAGTGTAGGATTCTCAAGACTATTTACTTTGTTGACCTTTGTATTTTTCTTACCATAAAGACTGTTCTTCTTGAATAGTCTTTTGTAGTGAAATGGATAGTAAAAGTAATCTCTGCCCTGTGGGTATTAATCCAATTTAATCCCCATTAGCTCTAATATTTATGTACCCTATATATAAGCTTTAGCATATCTCTCACTGGAGATCTGCCACTCTGGGAGTAAGACATAGGACAAAGGGCACTTTTCTTTCTTTTATTTTTACTTTGAAATAGTTGTATTGGCTCATAAGACCTTTGCATATTAAAAAAAATACCCCAAACACTATGCAATATTAAATCACAATTACATTTTTTTAACCAATTCAAACTACCCTGAATATACATCTTTTAAAGAAAAAAAATCTTACAGAACTGAGTTCTGAAATGACATTATGACTTAACACTGGGACAAAATAAGATAATTCCGTATATAACATTAATTCATTGCACAAAGCTGCCAGATAATTTCATAAGCATAGAAAATATGCTTAGAATTTGCACAGAGTGCAAATGAACACAATTTCAATGTTACACATTTAGTTGAAGTCCGTGTGCCTCCACCTAAGGAACTCTGACATTTCTGGCACAAAATGTTGGTCTCGTTTAACTTTCACCAGGCAACCGACTCACAATCCAGTTACTCTTGTTCTCCTTAAAAAACAGCCACATCCTTCGGCTGTCAAAGGCTAAGAGCATCAGCATCGCCTTTGCTTAAAGAAATCGATTCCTCTCTGTTCCTTTGGCAGGTGTTCTTGATCCACAGGCTCACTGTATATGGGGTTGTACTTGTAGCCCTTGGCTTCGCCCAAATCCTTCATCAGCCTAGAGGGCATATTCCTCAGGTGCAGAAGAACAGGGGGCAGAAACCCCTGGTGGTTTTGCAGGCGTGCTTTGATGTTGCAGGCACCTCAATGGACTTCAGGGCTCTGGCAAGAGAGACTACACACTGGCCAGAAGCACATCACATTTGGGCATGCCTATAAAATGACAGCCTTGGTAGGCAGCAACCGCTTGTGTTAATGCAGAAGGGTCTGCCAGACCTATGTCCTCACTGGCAAACCTCACCAGCCTCCTTGCCACATACAGTGGGTCCTCTCCTCCTTCAAGCATGCACACAAGCCAGTCGAGGGAGGCACCCTGGTCTGAGCCCTGCATCGACTTACAAAGTGCAGAGATGCAGTTGTAATGCTCTTCTCCTGGCCGGTCATATAAAATATGAGATTGTTGGAGGCCTTCCTTCACATCATTTTCAGGGATCAGAATTCTACTGAGAATAGTTTTGCCCACTCTTCTTACAGAACATCATCCTAGAGTTTAACCCGCCCAGCACTGCCAGCTGTAGTCCATTCGATCTAGCTAGGGCATCCCTGTTGCTAAGATAAACCAGAGAGTCTACTGCTTTATCTTCTACGAACACAGATGGCTCTGAACAGCTGTTACTGGTCTGGCTCAGAGGGTCAGTGGGATGGCTGGAGTCTAGGATTTGGGTTTCCAGTGAGTTGATCACTCAGGTTAAAATAGTCACCAATGGTGACCAATAGTCACCATTGGTGACTAGGTGGCTCGGGTGGCTCAGTCTGTTAAGCGGCTGCCTTTGGGTCAGGTCATGATCCCTGGGTCTGGGGATCAAGTCCCGCATCGGGCTCCCCACTCAGCGGGGAGTCTGCTTCTCCTTCTTCCACTCCCCCTGCTTGCATTCCCTCTCTCGCTGTATCTCTGTCAAATAAATAAATAAAATCTTTTAAAAATAAAATAAAAGAGTCACCAATGACTCTACGGGAAGCTTCTCAAGAACAACAACTCGAGAGCAGCTTAGGGAGAACCACACTGACCTGGAAGGAAGGGTTTTCCAGGGTTGCCCCAATTGGAGCGATCATCCCACATTCTACATGAGGAAGGAACATGTGCTGCTGAGATTTATTGAACCGATAAATCTCATCAATAAAAAGGATGGTTTTTCTTTTGAAAAAGCTCTTTTCATTTTCAGCTTGTTTTATGACATCTCGCCCATCATTTGTCTTGGCATTTGTTGCAGACAATGTCACAAATCTTATGCTATATTTCTTGCTGGTTTTGGCTATGATGTGAGCCAGAGTGTTCTTGGTGCAGCCCCATGGTCCTCAAGGGACTTTCTTAGCCCAGCATTTCCTAGTACACAGGTATTGACCAATAAAGCTTATGGGTGCATTAGTTGATGTATTTATTATGCAAATAAGTCATGTTTATTATGTTGTAGGCAAAAAACTTAGCAGCTATTAACTTTTCTGTAGGATAGACAATTGGTCTCCATCAAGATGAAAAATAAACCGAGGGTCTGTAGATTAAACCACTGCACGCCAGATAGACTCTTTGTTTCCTTAGTTCCAGAGTTGCTTTGTCCTACTCATGTCTCTATTGTTAGGATTGAAGGCCTGTGAGTTACATGTCCCAGACTCTCTTGCTAGTGCTGCTTTGTGTGGTGCTCCAATGGAAGGCACTGATGGGAATTTAAACATGGAAAGAAGGCAGATGCCATGTTTTCTCAGCTTTTGACATCATCTCTTGAAGTGGTTGTAGAAGTGGTGTCTCTAGGTTCCACAGAAGCCCAGCAAGGACAGTGCTTTAAGAATGATGGAAGCATGGAAAATGACCCGTTAACCAGGGGACATTTAGGGAGGCTTCTTGGGGGGTATGACATGAAGATAAAGAAAAAGAAAGTACCCATGCTAGAGTAAAAATGACCTTTCAACAACTTTGCACAGAGTCAAAAGAGAGGAAGACTTGGTCTCACTGCATGCTAGAAACTGTACAGCATGAACAACATGGACTTCTGGGGCATGGGCTGAAACTGCAACCAAGTGAAACCCAGGAGGGCTGAAGCTCTTTTCAGGGGCTCTGGACCACTTCCTTCCACTCTAATGCCTGGGTTCTTTCAACCCATGAACAGTAACCCTCTCTGGAAGTGACCTCGGATTGTCTCTGAGGATTTTTTATTTCATTCCACCTTTGTCTCATTCCCCGGGTAGGAGATGCAAGGATCAGAGTCCCAGTTTTTATTGAATTTTTATGAACAATGAGTAGTTAGAGAGACAGACCATCCCCAGTTAGAGAATGTAACTCCCCAATTACTACCAGCAGAACTGATTATGCCAATTGATTCTATTAATTTATCATGATCAAGCACATAATCTATGCTGACTTGGATCAAGAAAAAAAGTGATGAAAATATTAAGCATCCTCCTGTCAAGATCTGCATAGTGAGATGATTTTAAAAGACAAATGCAGAGAAGCTTGTGAATATTAGATATATTATAATAGCATAAATGAGATTTAAACCAATACTAAATCATATCTTTGGAAGGGAGAGATGACAGGGCCTTTTATAAAACTTATCTCTCTAGGCTAGGCAAGCACACTTGGAATGGGAGAGAATTTCAGTGAATGCTTTGCTCAGTTTGAAATGTGGTGATGATTTAGGTGGTTTCTTTGGTCCATTCAATTTCTCCAAGCACAGCCTTGAAGCATCTCCCATGAGCCCTGAGGGTTTAGAGTAAACACTCTGAAAGCAATCATAACTCTCCTCATTTAACCTCCAATTGCTTCATTTCTTGAACGCTTTGATACCAAAATTGTGTCTGCCTTCTCCTCTACCTGTCACATTCTCTAGTAAACACCAGGATTCAGCAAGGAGAGGGAGTTGGAGAGAGTGATTGTACTAATATTTGCAGGAAGATCAATTCCGGTTTTCTAAACAAGATGTCAGGTGATCCATTGAGATTTGAAGGATCAACAGGAATTGTCCAAGTGATCAAGGTGGATGCAGAGTTATCCAGAACAGGGATGTGGAACTTAGCTCATTGCCACTGGAAGAGAGACATCTTGTGGTCCTCTCTAAGAATCACATCTATTCCATGAAAGCTGAGGATCAGCATCTTCCCTACTCCTCTTTGCCCATAATCCTACATCTCGGGAAAATGGTTGCTTGTCTGTGTTCCTGTGAGTATGTTCATTTATGTGCCAACCAATGAACAAGATTCATAAGCATGAGTTTCATCCTTTTGACTCTCTCACATCTAACCCATGTTGACTTCTTTCTAATTTAAATTCAATTAGCCCACATACAGTATATCTTTAGTTTCAGATGTAGTGTTCATTGATTCATCAGTTGTGTATAACACCCAGTGTTCGTCACCTCAGGTGCCCATGTTGGTTTTTAAATGAAATTCCATAATTCCTTCCTTTATCATAATCCATGAAGAATCTCCATCCCCAGTGGGACGCAAGTTCTTCTTAGAGTGCCTCAGGTTCAGTGGGATTGTTAGGTCCCCACATAGAGAGGGCTTGCCGCCCCACTGAAGGGAATGATTTCCATGCTGCCAGCCCCAGTGTTTCTGGTTGCTTCTCCCACCCCCACATTTCACAGTCATCTCCAGTACCCAAGAGAGTAAAGACATGATGCAATGCAAGTCAGATCATTTTGGAGCTCCCATTTCTTTGCTGGTGGTTCTTTTTTTGTACTATCCTCTGAATGGTCTTTTCTTTAATTCCATTTTGACTTCTTTATCATCTCTGATCTGGACTTGACTGTGAACTTGTTCCTCTCATTGATCGTCCCTGACTGGGTCCTCCCACTGACCGATTCTTACATCAGGGTCATTCACTCACAAACCTCTTGTGAAACTTGCCTTTTGTAGGGGATAAAGGCAGGCTGCCCCCAAATGTGCCACTTCGGCATATTTATTATTTTCAATAAAAGTTACTTGAGAGACAATAAGTGCATAAGGACACTCAGACCGTCCTCTGTTGCCCTGAAAGCAGGGAATAAATCTCCTCACGTAAGGTAAGATCTCTGTGCCAGGAGGTAGACGTTCTTATCACCAAAGATAGAAAATGTGGAGCTGGAAAACTGTAGAAAGAATCCTTGTTACTTTTTGCTAATTTACTACCCCAGCCCAATTCCATTTAGAATTCTTTATAATTGTAGCTCCCAAAGTTAACCTTTCTCTGTCCTGTCAACACCTCAGTAATTTATTGTCTCTTTGTTTAAAAAGTATAAAAACCTCCTGCCTTGGTTATTCCTTTAGGTCTCAATTTTACTATTGGGCTTTATTTATTATGCATGTGTACTAAAACTTTGTGGTTTGTTTTTTCCTTGTTAATCTCTCTTAAGTAATTTCAATTATCAGTCTAGCTGAAAGACCTTGAAGGGTACAGGAAAAAGTTTTCCTTCCGTTCAGTTTCATGTGAAGCACTGTTCTCGGCACTGGGAATACATCAGTAAAGAAAATAGGCACCAGGGAAATACAAATCAAAACCACAAAGAGATACTACCTCACACCAGTCAGAATGGCTAAAATTAACAAGTCAGAAAACAACAGATATTGGCAAGGATCCAGGGAAAGGGGAACTCTCTTATGCTGTTGGTGGGAATGCAAACTAGTGCAGGCACTCTGGAAAATAGTCTGGAGATTACCCAAAAAGTTAAAAGTAGAGCAATCTTATGACTCAGCAATTGCACTACTAGGTAATTATCCAAAGGATACAAGCATAGTGATATGAAGGGGTACATGTACCCTCACTGTTTATAGCAGCAATGTTCACAATAGCCAAAATACGGAAAGAGCCCAGATGTCCACTGACAGACGAATGGATAAACAAGATGTGGTATATATATATATATATATATATATATATATATATAATGGAATATTACTCAGTCATCAAAAAGAATGAAATCTTATAATTTGCAATGATGTGGGTGGAGCTAGAGTGTATTATGCTAAGGGAAATAAGTCAGAGAAAGACATACCATATGATTTCACTCATATGTGGAATATAAGAAACCAAATACATGAACATATGGGAAGGGA
>CM053613.1:6582686-6621603 GCA_028646535.1 Procyon lotor
TAGCTCTATTTTTAATTTCTTAAGGAATCTCCACACTGTTTTACAAAGTGGCTGCACCAACTTGCATCCGCACCAATGGTGTAAGAGGGTTCCCCTTTCTCCACATCCTCTCCAACACTTGTTGTTTACTGTCTTGTTGATTTTGGCTATTCTAACTGGAGCTGCTGCCCCAGCACCTCACAAGACTTTTGACTCTGAGCACCTAGAGGAGCCCTCACAGGTGATCCTGTGCTTGTTTTGTTACATGGTCCCAAGGATCCCAGGGGCACATGTGATAAGAGCCCCTCAGAGGGCCCCTGCCTCTGCTCTTCTTAAATTGC
The DNA here is from genome assembly GCA_028646535.1 of Procyon lotor. Classification (NCBI taxonomy): domain Eukaryota; kingdom Metazoa; phylum Chordata; class Mammalia; order Carnivora; family Procyonidae; genus Procyon; species Procyon lotor. Next base: position 6,583,007 of record CM053613.1, read on the forward strand.
AATTCAGAGACAAACACAACTCCTCAAGTTGCCCTGCTGTGGGGAGTTGTACATTTAGGCTTATGATCTACCATGAATTAAATCTGATATATGGTGTGAGGAAGGGTTGCGGATTTTTTTAAACATATCCAAATGCTCTAAGAAATTTTGTTGAAAAGATGATCCTTCCCACACTGAATTGCCTTTGCACTTTTGTCAAAAACCAAGTGATCATATGTGTGTAGTTCTGTTTCTGGGCTCTGTACAGTTCCACTGATTTGTCTATCCCTACACCAATACCATACCATTCTTAGCATTGTTACTGTATAGTGAGTCTTGAAGGTATGTATGTAATACCTCCAAATTTGTTCTTCTTTTTCAAAGTTGTTTTGGCTATTGTAGGTCCTTTGCAGTTAAATGTACATTTTGAAACTACATTTTTCATAAACTTCTGCCAAAAAAAATACTATTTGGGCTTTGAGATTGCATTGCATTAAATTTATAGATCAAATTGGAGGAAATTGACATCTTAAAACTGCTTCCAATCCACCAACACTATGTACATCCCATTTAGGTCTCCATTAACTGCTCTCAGAAATGTTTTATGTTTCAATGTATAGGTCTTTCACATCTCTTGTCCAAATTTACTCCTAAGATTTTGATAATTTCTGACTGTCATAAACTGCAAAGTTTTTTAATATTGATTTCTGATTTTTGCAAGGTAAGTATATAGAAAGACATGTGATTAAGTGATTTAGTAAATGTTTTGAACATTATCAATTGTTTTTACATTACAAAAACAATATTTGCAAAAATACTACATAGTTTAGAAAAAAATGTTTGACAATGGACTCATTGTACTTATTTTGTAATTTGCTTTTTCCTTTTCAGATATCTAGGATATCTTTTTGTGTTGATTTATAGAGACTTCAGTGTAGTATTTCATTTTGTTTACTGCACTTGTCTTATCTGAGCTTCCACTGAATGGGCCATACGACCTGTTTCCAATTAAAATGTTAAACTTAAAAAAAAATACATGTGATTTTTTATATTAATTTTGCTTCCTAAAGCCATGCTAAATTCACTCATTAATCCTGGTAGACACTACCAGATTTTCCACAAGTCATCTCTGAATATAGTTGTAATCCTTCTTCTCTCCTGCCTTTTCTTCTGTCCTATTGCACTGGCTAGAAGCTCCAGTAAAATGTTTAGAAGTAATGATGGTGGACATCTTTGCACTGGACCTACCTGTTAGGAAGACATTGACCATGATGTTTGCTGGAGAATTTTTTTTTTTTTTGATAGATGTGGTTTATCAAACTGAGAAGATTCCTTTCAGATTCTAATTTGCATAATTCATTCACTCATTTTTTGAGATCCTTAAAGTCATATTATTGACCATACCTTCAGCTTAATGGGAGAGGGGGCAGAGTTGAATATGAGACCAAAAAAACTTCTAATTTGCTTAGAGCTTTTATCACAAATCAGCGTTAAATTGTCAAATGCACTTTCTGCATCTATTAATCACACAATTTTCTTCCTGTACATCAATATGGCAAATTACATTAGTTGACTTTCAAATGTTAAACCTATGTAGTGGCATTCTTGGGAAAAATCCTATTTGTTTAAAATGTATTATCCTCTTTATAGAACTCGTATTTAATTCACTATAATTTTGCTGAGAATTTTTGTGTTGAGGTTTGAGGAATAGGTGTCTCATTTTCCCTTCTTGCAGTGTCTTTGTTTGGTTTTGGGATCAGGGCAATGTTGGCCTCAATGATGGAGAGGGAAAATATTCTTTCCCCTTTAATTTCCTGAAAGAGGTTAGGTAGAATCAGTATTATGTCTTTATGTCTTTCTTGAATATGTGGTTGCATTTACCACTAAACTGATCTAGGCCTAGAGTATCCTATGTGAGATTTTTTTTTTTTTTTTTTTTTTAGATTTTATTTATTAGAGAGACAGAACATGAGCGAGGGGTGGGGAAGGTGGGAGAGGAAGAAGCAGATTCCCCGCTGAGCAGGGAGCCCAACGTGGGGCTTCATCCCAGGACCCCAGAATCATGATGAAGGCAGATGCTCAACCGACTGAGCCACCAAGGCAACCCCCTTTGTGAGAATTTAAATTCAATTTCTTGAATTTTAAGTTGAGATTTTAAATTCAAATTCTTTAAATTCAATTTCTCTTACAAATTCAATTTCTTCCATAAGTAGGGCTATTTAGGTTTTCTATTTCTTCTTGAGTGAACTAAAATAATTTGGATCTTCCAAGGCATTTGTGTTCATCTAAATTGTCCAATTTATCATAAGTTACTTGTAATATTCTTTCTGTTTTAATATCTATAGAATCTATACTGGTTTGTATCTCTTTCATTCTTGACACTGGCCATTTGTTTCTTCTCTCTTCTTCTCCTGATCAATCTAGTTAGAGGTTTATGATTTTTTTTTTTTTTTTAGTCTCTCAAAGACTCAGCTTTTGGTTTAGTTAAATTTTCTATTATTTTTTTCTCTCCAATGTCGTAGATTTCTGCTCTATCTTTGTTATTTCCCTTCTGCTTATACTTTTATTTTCTCTTCTTTTTCTAATTAATTAAAGCAGAAGCCAAAGTCATTGATTCAACACCTTTTATCTAACACAGACATTTAGTACTCTAAATGTTCCCCTATATACTGCTTTGGTTGCATCACAAGATACAAGGTCAACACACAAAATCAATTGTATTTCTATATACCAGCAATGAACAACTGGGAACCAAAATTTAAAAAAAAATACCATTTACTGTAGCTCCAAAAAAATAAAATACTTAGCTATAAGTCCAACAAAACTTGTACAGGATCTGTATGCTGAGTCCATGAAGCACTGACAGAAGCCACAGATGCAAATAAATGGAGAGAAGAGACACGTGTCGGTTTAGAAGACTAACATGTGTGAATTCTCCCCAAACTTATCTATAGATTTAATGAAATTCCAATCGAAATCCCAGCAATGCTTTTGTATAAATAACTCGTTCTAAAATTCAAATGGAGAGGCAAAATTGATGGAAAAGTCAAAATGATTTTGAAAAGGAAGAATAAAGTTAGAGGAATCACACTTACATATTTTGAAGATGGACATAAGCTATAGTAACTTGGATGATGTGATATTGACAATAGAAGAGACTCACAGGTCCATGGAAGAGAATACAAAGTCCAGACATAGACCCGTACAAAAATGGCTAATTGACTCTTGACAAAGATGCAAAAGAAATTCAGATGAAAACGGTCTTTTCAACAAATGGTCCTGGAACAACTGAACATATAACCATATGCCCCCCCAAACCAAATACACCAAAGACATAATCCTCACGCTTTAAAAAAATTAACTCAAAGTAGATCATGAACCTAAATGCAATATTTGTAAAACTATAAAACATTTAGAAGAAAATATAAGAGAAAAATCTTTGGGAACTGGGTCTAGACAAAGATGTCTGAGACGTGATACCATAAAGTTCAGTACATAAAAGAAAAAAACTGATCAGTCCTAGGTAAAGACACACTCACCAATGGACTCCACACAACATTTTCTAGTCCAAGAGCATATGGAACCAATTTGAGCTGTGCACCAAATCCGAATGAACCATCAAATGTTATCTTTTTTTTTTTAATGGGTGGATTCCCCTCAATTTCAGTTTATTGTGTATGTTCACTATTTCCTCACTTTCAAGCAGTCTTGAATTTAGTCTTTCTTTTGTCCTAAAGCAAGGGTCAGCAAACTTTCAGTAACGGGTCATAGTATTTTTAGCTTGGTGGGCCGTAAGGAGCAGCCAGAGACAAAAGACGTTTGTTTCTATTAGGTAGGTTCCAGTGAAACTTTACAAAAACTGCCTGAGGTTTCATTTGGCCCATGAGGCCATAGTTCGCCAACCCCTGTCCTAAGGGCTGGAGCAGATGAGAAGGAGCCGGCCATGGCACATTTGGAACACAGCAAGCAGCTGTGGGGCATGACCAGAACCAATAAATGTCAAGCACTAAGCATTTAACGAGCAGCCGCCTGGATATTTGGAGAAACATCTCAACTGCTTGCAAGCACTGGGTCCAACGTGGTTTCGGGAGACATCTTTCTAATTCGAGCTCCTGCTTTAGCAGTGTGCACACCTTGTCAAGTCCTTTGACCATCCACACAATAAGGGTGGAGCCTACGGGGCTAGGTGGCAGAGCTGTGTCAAGGGCCCAGTCCTCCTGACCTCAACCTCTGTGTCTTTCCCACTGAACAAACCCCCCTTTACAAAGAGAGAGCTCTCTGGAAAACGAGGAAGTAGCTTTACCTGCCCCATCGTGCAAGTAACTGACTTGAGTCTCAGCATCGCCCAAGGACAGGATCAGAATCACCCAGTACATCAGCACCTTGATGTGGGACCCAGCTCACCTGGAAGCACAACCCAGGAAAAGGAGCAGGGCCCTGGTCTCCTGGCCCATTGGTGGCCTGAGACACGCGGCGCCAGGGCCAGGGTCCGGGGCATTCTGCCAAGGCCCCCCCATCCCCACAATACCCACAGCAGACTTGAAGGAACAGACTTTATTAATCTAGCTCTCAAACACTAGAGGCTAAAATTCTGCTGAATTATAACAATCTATTTACAGAGTGCTGTGTGCCCGCCAGGTGGGGCTGGGCTGGTTCTCCCCCAACCCCCCACCCAGTGCAGCCTCCGAACAGGTCTGGGCCACGTTCTGCCTGCAGCGCACAGAGGACATTTATATACACACGGCAACCCCCTCCCACCCCTGCCCTGAGACAGAACACCAGGCAGGATGGCACCGAGCGACAGGGGCGGACACACACACAGACACACAGACACACGAGCACACACACAGGGGCTGAGACTGCTGAGAAGGCCTGGGGGCCTCAGTACTTCTTCAGGCTGTAGGCCAGGCTGCTGGGGACCCTGGCGCCCAGCAGGGGCGGCGAGTTCCAGACAGCAGAGCTGGTGCGCTTGTGGTAGCGGGGTTTGCTCTTCTTGAAGATGTCCTCCAAGTCCAGCGGGAGAATGGTTCCAAAGAGCTCGAGCAGGTTCGGGGGGTGGTAGTACTGGTGGATGATGGCCTGGCTTAGCTGAGTGCCTGCGGGGGGACACGGAGGGTCCAGTGCCTGCCTGCCCTGGGGCTCCTCGTGGGCCTCCGCGTCCCCCGGCCCCTTGTCGCCCTCTCCGCCCCGGTACGCCCCGTCTGCCGCACCGGCTCCTCTCTCGGGGCCTTCCTTCCCCCAAGATGCTCTTCCTGCCTGCTCCCACTGCCAGCCTCTTTCATAATGGTGACACTTGGCCAAAGGCCCAACGCTAGTGACCCGGGGGGGGGGGCGGGGGCTGGGGTCTGGAGACCAGTCTAGCTCTGGGCCAAGCCCGTGGGTGGCACGCAGCCCTGTTAGGGGGACCCTGGGGGGTCAGGAGGCAGAACATGCGCCCGGCACTTACAAACACTAACTCGCTTCATCCTAAATAACCTTTCTCCACTGGCACCGCCCCCACTTCACGGATGAGAAAACTGAGCCAGATTAAGTAAGCTGGCGAAGGTCAAGCACCATTAGGTGGCCCCTCGGCCACGCTGACCCCTGCCTGCTCCCACCTCCCAAATGACCTGATGTCAGACGTTAAGGAGACTAAATCAGGTTGCGGCCAACATGGGAGTTCAAGCGAGGGGACACTAAAGCGAGCTGTCTTCTGGAGAGAGCTGACCCCCTAGGGGGCTCTGGGCCCTTCTCCCAGGGGACTGAGACTGCATCTCACCCTTACCCCAGCTCAGCTCACTCTGTAAAGTGCCCACAGTATGCACACCCCCCGCCCCTTTCCCAGCAGGCCTTGCGCCCTGGTCGGCGGTGGCCTGGTCACCCTCACCCACGCTCCTGTTTCAACACTGCGACTTGTCAACTCCGGGGTCAAATCCTGCTCTAGTGCCCCTGCCTCAGGCCTTCCCCAGCTGCCTGCAACCCCCAGCTCCAGATCTTGGGGTGCCGCCTAAAACCCGGTACCCATCTTGGCGCTATTCCTGCCCCAAGCTGCTTATTTGGGTCCAACTCTCAGCTGGCCCCTCGGGTGGGGGTCCAAGGAGGGGCACAGAGCTGAGTGGGCACCCTGCACCCTGCCTGCCCACAGTCAGCCATAATTTCACTCATTTGCTGAGAAGAGAGGCGCCCCACACCGTCGATCTGGTGCTCAGATGAGCCCACTGGCCATACAGTGCCCACCCTCCCCTGGGCACATCCTGAGGCCCAACAGGCTTGTTGGGCCAATGCTTCAAGCGGCCAGCCCGTGGGGACGACAGACAGCCTCCTGACACCCACAGCTGCCAAGCCATTATGTCCAGGGTCCGAGATGTCATAGGGGAGGACCCGGGTCTCCTGGGGAACTCTGAGCCCTGCTTACCTCTGGCCCAGGTGGGGATGGGCTTCCGGGGATGGGCCTCGTCATCGGTGGAGTCGTCACTGTTCAGGTCCATCCCGTAGTTATCTGGGTTGATCTTGGGGGGGGCCCTGTGGCCCTGTGGCGTCATCTGATAGGAGGTACAGGCTGGAGACTGGAGAAGACGAACACGGCTGTCAGCTCCCCCTGCTGACAGGGGCCTTCCTGCCTCTCTCGCCGCTGAGGGCCGCTGGGGCTCTAGTCAGCACCCCTCACTTCATGGGGAATTAAGAAAGACTCAGGGGTTTACTTTTTAAATACCACAGACATGACTGTGTCTTCCTTTTTCAAGTTACAGTGTTCTGCAAACATTCTCCCTGGCCAATGTGTCTCCTTCTCAAAAGCCCAGGATACTCCCCTGGGATCCCCACGATTGGTACTTTTTCAAACCGTCTGTTATAGATGAACATTTGGCTCATTTCATCATCGTAAACTATACTGCCATGAAAACCCTTCCACGTACATTTTGTTTAAAGAGCAGTACGCTGTTACAAGGGTTTGTTACAGAAATTCTGGTACAAGGGGCGCCTGGCTGACTCAGTTGGTTGAGTGTCTGACTCTTCTTTTTTTTAAAGGTTTTATTTATTTGACAGAGAGAGAGATCACAAGTAGGCAGAGGGGCAGGCAGAGGGAGAGGGGGAAGCAGGCTCCCTGCTGAGCAGAGAGCCCGATGCGGGGCTCGATCCCAGGACCCTGAGATCATGACCTGAGCTGAAGGCAGAGGCTTTAACCTACTGAGCCACCCAGGCGCCCCTCTTCTTCTTCTTTTTAACAACAAATTCTACTTTTAAAAGAAAATATACATAAAAAAATGGTAAAAATAACTGGGCCAACTGTATCATTCCTCTTTCTTATGGTCCTAGTACACAGTCTGTGCCTCCAGCTACCGGGAAGGGAAGGACCAGAGCGGGGGGGGGACCCTCTCCACTTGGGTGCCCGGCCTCACCTGCACGTCCACGGTCACATTCAGGCCTTTGCTGGCCGCCGCCGCCGCCTCCCTGGCTTCCCTCTGCTGCTCCTCCTGCAGCCGCTCCTCGGCCAGGCGCTGCTGCTCTTCCTGGGGCCCAGCGGGTGTTAGAGACCGTGCGTGGGAGCCGTGCCTCCCGCCCCCCCATGCGAACCCCGCGCAGCAAGGTAGGCGAGGCTGCTGCCAGGCCAGCAGCCCCCGGGTCGGCGCAGACCCCACGGGAGCCCCAGGCCCACTCCCCTTTACCTTCTTCTTCTTCTCCTCCAGTTCCCTCTGCAGCCGCTCCTTCTGTAGCCGCAGGGCCTTCTCCCGCTCCCTCTCCTGCAGCTCCCTGAGGACCAAGCGAGAGCCCGTCAGGGCAGGAAGCGGAGTCCCGGCCCAGCCCCCCACAGGAGAAGAGTCTGACCTTTTGCAGACCCCCAGGTGAAACGGGGAGCAGCCTCCCAGTGATGGCTACACGCGTCTCCCTTGCACACGTTCACGGGGAAGTAGGTGGCACGGTGCCAGGAAGCTGCCTTGGCCGGTCGGGCCCCTCACCTCTCAGCCTGGAGCCGCTCCTGCTCCTTCTTGCGCTCCTGCTCCCGCTGCTCGGCCAGCTGCCGCTCCTGCTCCCGCTGCTCCGCCAGCCTCTTGGCTTCGGCTGCCCTGCGCAGCCGCTCCTGCTCCTCCTCCTTCTTCTTCTGCAGCAGCTCTTGGTGCCGCCGCTCTTCCTCGTCCTGGGAACGGAGAGCAAGGTCAGGGGCCTTGGGCCAGCGAGGTGGAGGGTGGTGGGGGGTGGGAGAGGCAGTCCGGGAAGGGGCGAGGCAAGCTTGGCCAGAGAGCTGCTCCCTCCCAGCAGGGAGAGCCCGGGCAGAGCCCCACCAAGAGTCACCACGCAAGCTGCCTGTGGTGCCACAGCCGTAGTTAAGGGCAGAGACTGGGGCCAGACCCTCAGCCGTGTGACCCCGGCCAAGCGGCTTAAGCTCTCCGGCCTCGGTTTCCTCACGGATAAAACGGGAACAACAGTAACACCCACAATGTCAGAAGTTGCTGAGTTCATACACGGAGGGTACTTCGAACAGCGTCTGTAGCAGATGCTAACTAAATTTCAGTTATTAGGATTATAACCTCCTAGTGGCAGAGTTGTGTTCCTTATCGTCCTGAGCCTGAAAATTCCCAGGAAGAAGCAAACCTCTGCTCTTCCAGGCAAATGGTCCCACCCTCACACCAACCCGATCAGGTAGATACCACTGTAACCGGAAGGACCTGAAGCCCAGCAAGGTCGAGCGACCCGCCCAGGGTCACACAGCTACCAAGTGGCAGGGCCGCGACTGGAAGTCTGGCCCCGGGGTCTATACACCTAACCCTCGAACTGTCACCTCTACAGCAGACGGGAGGCAAGTTCCTGTCACCGAACACAGCTCCCAGACATTTGTTGAACCTCCTCCGGGCTTGAAGCCACAGGAGCCACCAAGACCAACCCAACCAAGTGGGGTGTGCCCCGCGGTGCTGGGGGACCGAGGCACGTGCCAGCCTTCCCCACCCTTCCTGAAGCCCGAGCCCTCGGCCCACCTGCCCTCATACCTGCTGGAGCCGCCTGAGCCGCCGCGCCTCCTCCTCCTGCTTCCGGCGTGCCTCCACCTCCTCCATCTTCTTGGCTGCTGCCTTCTTCTTGGCTTTCTCCTCGGCCAGCCGCTCCTCCTTGGCCTGCAGAGCCCACCCAGAAGCGCCCGTTAGCGCACACCCCTCCTCACTCTGCACCCCCTGCCCCGGCAAGCCCGGCTTGCTCCCCACAGAAGCCACGGCCCCCCTGAGTGGGACCTGCTTGGGGCCCATCGGGCCGCCCACCAGCCCAAGGCTCGCACCTTCTCGGTCTTCTCGTCGATCTGAGCAAACTTCTGCTCGATCTGCTTCTTCTTCTCCTCCTTCATCTGCTCCACCCGTTCCCGGGCCTGCAGCACCTTGCGGAGGCGCTCTTCACGCTTCCTGCGGGCACAGGGCAGTCGTGGGGAGCCCAACCGAGGCCGGGCCGGGCGGGGGCCGGGAGCCAGAGCACTTACAGCTTCACCTCCTCCAGCCGCCGTCGCCTGTCTTCCTCCACCTTCTGCCTGCGGAGCAGCTCGGCCTCCTCCTTCCGCCGCAGGTTCTCGAGACGCTGCCGCTCCTTTTCCTGGGGCGGGGTGGGGTGGGACGGGGTGGGGGGGTAAGTGAGGCCCCGGTGCAGCGGGGGAGCCCCCGGGCCCCCACCAGACTGCTTGAGAGGCAGAATCGCCCCCAAACATGCCTCCCTCCCCAATGAGATGGAGGCCTGGGGCTCCATTCCCTCAGGGGGGGCCCTAAGGCCTCCCAAGTGCCCTTGGCTGAGCCCTGCCACATCGAAGCAGCACAAAAATCAGGCTCAAAATTGGATCTACGCTCTGATTAAAACTATGTTAAAGTGCACTTGCAAAGAGACGGAAGGATGAGACAGGGAAGGGACAGACGGCTCTAGAAATTGCAGTTCACATTCTACACAAGGGGTGGTGGGTACGGAAGTGTTCGTCTATTAGTACTGTGCTGTCAGTTTTACACTATGCGCACACACACACACACACTCTTTTGTGTTTCTCGATATTGGAAAAAAAATGGAATACGGCCAAATGCTACTAACATAGATTACTACAGGCTGGGAGATAAATTAAGGATGGCATATTTTCAAATTCTCTGTGATACAGGTACATAATGATTTTATCACTTTTTTAAAGTACTAGTTGATTGTTCGGCAGATCGATGCTGAGACCCTCCTCCTCTGCGTGCCCAGAAAGCCCCAGAGGGAGAGCAGTGGGCAAGCAGGGGGCATAGATGGGGGCTCCGAGTACTGGGGCCAAGGACAAGACTGGTCTTGCCTCCTGAGGGCCAGGGCAAGAGGGTAGTGGCTGGGACCTGGAGCCCTCTACTGGCTCCCATCAGACTCTCGCCTCGGGGCTCGGCCACTCAGAGGCCCCTCTCCCTGCATGAATGACTGTCCATTTCCCCTTGGCCTCTGTCCTTGACCGCAGATTTCCCACCTAGAAGTCTAGCCCCAAAGTAATACGACCCTAAAGATGGAGAGAAGGGCTCCTCCTAGTTGAGGGCAGACGCTCCGCGTGGCCTGTCCCACTGAATGTGGCCATAAATGACTGCATGGGGCAGCTATGTGAGGCCTATGTGAGCAGGCAGAGGGAAAAGAGCAGGCTTGCATCACCGAACCCACAGTAAGTTTATCATTATTTTACCTCTCGTCTAAACTCAACGAGGTCTAAAACCCCAAAGGGCCTCGTGGGGTGCAGACAGAGAGAATCTGGGAAAGTCAAAAGGGGACGTCTAATGCTCAGAGTATGCAGAAACCCCAGTCTTGGTTTGTCCTTTTCCTCCTCCTCTCGTGCCCCAGGCAGTAGGGACAACTGCAGTTAGAGGAACCTGCAGAGTCAAAACCCTAAGGGAGGAGAAGCTTCCCCTCCGCACTGTGGGGCTGTGTTCCCGGGAGCTTGTGACCAGGCCGCTGCTCCTTCTGTCTCCCTGCCAGCAGGTGACTCTGGATGTGGCCATGGAAGCACGAAGCAGAGCAGGGTAATAAAGCCCCAGCTTCCTGGCTGGAGGATGGAGAGGGGGAACTGCAGAGAAAGGAAATGTACAGGATGGATGGAGAAAACACTGTCAGCTTGGGTGTGAATGCCGAGGCTCTGCAATGAGGGGCAGACACATACCTAGAACCCTGACTATCACACTGCTAGGCTAAAAATGTTTCGACAGGAATCCCATTCTTGAGACAATTGGCAAAACAGAAAATCTCAGCCAACAGAAGATCTAGGAAAAAAAATTAGCTGGAAATCTGAGAGCTTAAAATATAGTAACGGAGATAAAAAAAAAAAGTGCCTGTCAGTGCCTAGGTCCAAGAGCAGACGGGAAAGACAGGCAGGTATCAGTAAACATGAAGATAAGTCAGTGAAACGCAGTTGATCCAAACAGAGAAGAAGCTACGGAAGAGAAATGAACAGAGGCCGAAGGACTGCGAGACACACGGGAAGGTCCGCCAATGGCACGGGTGTCGTCGCCACCCAGGATGGAGGAAAGAACGGAATACAAAAACAAAATTTCTTAGCAACGGTGGCTGCAAACACTGCACATTCGGTCAAAGGTATAACTCTGCAGGTTCAAGGTCACCCAGGCAGAAGTCAGCTTCCACTCCCTGCTCTCCGACGAGGAAAGCACCCGGGAGGCAAAGCTCCCGGGGTACCTGGAGCGCCCCCCACCCTCTCTTCCTGCCCCAAGTGCCAACCAGACTCCTGCTTCCCACGGGGCTCAGGAAAACCGGTTTTGCTGCCGAAGTCCGAGTGCTAAAATTTCCCAACACAGGTCAGGGAAACCAACCTGAGCATTGGGAATTTTAGAGAAGAAAGTAGGAATTGTCCGTGTCATAGAATCCGGGTGTGCCCTCTGCCCCGAGCCTGGGTTGTCCCTGCTCCCCAGAGGCCGCCATCGAGGCCAAGGCAGCAGGAGAGAAAACCAAAACCAAAAGCTTGCTGAGCCCCTTCTGCCTCCAGGGGCCTCAACCCAGCTGTCTCTCTCTCTCTGTCTTTTACTCCAAACCACTCTGTACCAAGCCCTGTGCTGGGTGCTTGGAACACAGGACTCTGAAGCGACCTCGATCTCATTTCGTAGCCAAAGGAAACTCAGCCAAAGGTTAGGAAACGAGTCCAAGGCCTCAAGGTCCCTGTGACCCACTCAGGCCCCCTGTGTCCGAACGGAGAAATGGCCCACCAGCCCCAGATGCTCAACCGAAGGGGACGAGCCCCCTTGCAGGAGAGGCAAGTTCAGGGCCTACCCGTTTAGCTGCCGAGAAGCCCCCTGACCCGCCCAGCCCGAGGCCCTTCAAAGCGCCAGGGGGAACCAAGGAGACCCCAGGAAGCCAAGACCCCAGGCTGAGCCGATCCTGGCTGTCTGGGGCTCCTTCCTCAGGGCCCGGCTCAGCTCTGAGGTATCTGGGAAGAGACCAGCTTCTGTGGCCTTCTCTCCACAGGCTGCTATTGACAGTTCCACCACTACACCCGAAAAACCCAGCCTTCAACCGCGGCTTCCCCCACTGCTCTGCCCCTCAGGGCAGTAGCTCAGGTCTGTGACCCGATCCGTCTCGGTGGCTCTGGGGATCAGAGACAACTTATCTGTTCTCTTCGCAGCCCCCGACCCTGAGGGGGAGCCCGGTGCTGGGGAGTAGGGAGGGAGGTGCTGTGGGCAATTCAAGCTGTGGCCCCCGCAAACGGCCGCAGGCCGCACCCCCTCTCCCTCCCCTGGCTTCAGGGAGGCTCTGAGATCAACACGTGTCCTCCCGGGAGCAGAGACAAGGGCAGAGAGGACAGGCCTATAGGGGGAGGACACTCGGAAGGGCTGGGCGTCTCCAGGCAGCCACCCAGCGCCTCCGGCTCCCCCACCCCCTCGGCTGCACCCCTCCACTTCCCATGTTAGTGCTTCTACACACGCTGGTGGGTTTGCAGGAGCGGGGCTAAGCGGGTAAGTGCTAGGGCGAGCTAGGTTACCGGGGCAGGAAAAGGCTTTACTTACAACGAAGCTGCACTGTGGGGGAGAGGAGACAAGGAAAAAGCCAGGAGTTAATGGCCGTCTGGGGGATGCCCTGAAAGCCAGCCACCCCCTTGGCCATGCCAGCATCTGCGTGGGGCCCGCAGCCTCTCATCAGCAGCCCCCGCCGCCTCCCAACTCATCAGCCCCCCATCCCCAGCGAGCACAGCATCCACGGGTGTCCCTCACCTCAACTACTCAAGCCCCCAGAGGGGGCGTGGGGATGGTCACGGCCATGTCCGGCTATGCCATTTCTACTACTTCCCAGCCCCACGGCTGAGGCCCAGGCGTCAAGGGGAGCCTGAGCGCTGAGACAAGTCTAAGCCGTGGTGCCGAGCCCGAGGAGCCGGGACAGTCCTCCAATGGCCACAGAGGATGAAGCTGGCCCTTGGCCAGGCCAGGTCACGGCTACCTTGGCCCAGATCCACACTCCTCCCTGCAGCTGAGGGGAAAGACTGGAGCCTCTGGCCGGGCTGCCCCGGCTGGAGAAAAGCCTGGCCAGGGGCACGGGCTCCCTCACCTTAGGGTCCACACGCAGGGGAGTGTTGCGCTTGATGAAGGATTTCATGACGCTGTTGCGGGGCGCCGAGGTCGGGGTCATGAGCATCTGGTTCCTCTGCACAGTGTGCAGGAAGGTCCGGAGGGGCCGCACCACCTGAGGGCAGGGACCGTGGTAAGGACAAGCGCACGCACGCGGGGGTCGGGGCGCCGAGGGAGGGCGGGCACCCGCTCACCTTGCTGGTTGGACAGGGCGGGGAAGGGGTCTTGCTCCTGGGAGCTTGCAGCTCGTCATCCTCCAGCTGCTGCTCCTCGTCCAGCTCACTGACCGCCTGCTTGTAGCTGCGCTTCCTCCTGCCGCAGTGTGGCGAGAGGCGCGGCGCAGCGCTGAGCCCAGGGCCCTCCCCAGAGCCCCAGCCACACCCCGTAAGAGGTCAGCCCGTGAACAAAAAAGTGGGCCCAGCACAGGGCTCTCGACTAAAAAGCTCTGCTGGGGGAGGGTGGTCTCCCTGACCAACCCTCTGCCGCCCAGAAGAAGGGAAGTGGCCTGTCCCAGGTCGCACAGCCAGGAGGACGCAGAGGACGGGGTCCGCGTCATAGCAGTAAGACGGCTCCGTCATTCGGCCAGAGTACTAGCAGAGGCCCCCGACCCCGTGCCCACCCTCCCGAACAAGGACTGCAGGTTCATGCCCCTCTGGGACCCTCAGAATAGTTCCCTGCACGGCCCTGCCCGGATGCAAACCTGACACTCTGGGGGCGCTCCTTGGGGCCATCTGCTTGGTCAGTCTTGGGCTCTGTGAAGACAGCAATTTCGGTGAGGCTGCAGGGACAGCTTGGAGGGGTCAGCCCGCCCCACCCCAGCCCCAGCAGCAGCCGTGGCAGGGGCAAGGCTCTCTTCCTGGCAGACCCCAGGGTGGCCAGTGGCAGAAGCCATCAGCCTCAGCACTGAATGGCCTCGAGACATCTGGGGACATCCGGAGCCCAGCATGCTACACCCTACCCCTGGACTCCGTCCCCCCTCCTGCCTGGCCCCCGTGACAAGAACGGCAGGACGGTCCTATCAAGGTGACCCCAACCATGTCTCGTCCACCTCCAACACTGAGAGCTGGGGGGGTGGGCACCTTTCAGGGGCAGAAGCCTACGGAAACTGGAAACTCTAACAGACCCCTCACCCAGCTTCGAAGCCTCACTCCTCTGGGCCCGTCACTGGGGCCGGCATGACGGGAGGAGGGAAGGGCGCCCGTGCGAGGGCCCTCACGTGGGGTGTGGGGTCAGTACCTTCTGTTTCACTGCCCAGGGAAAGAGCCCATCCCCCCCTCCTGTTTAACACTCTCCCCCAAAGGGACCTTGAAGCTCGCCCACGGGCTACGGGGCTGGCGTGGCCCTTGTCCCTGACCCCTTCATAAAGCTGAGAAACCACGTTCAAAGACCTCACAGCTCTCGTGCTCTTCCCACTGAGGAGACGTGAGCCAGGCCCTGGGACGCCCCTGGCAGTCTGGGGGTGCCAGAGCCCAGAGCTCTCCTGTCCTCTTCTCACAGGGGACCCAACAAGGGTGAGAAGTGAGCCTGTGGCCGAGACCTAACAAGGCCAGGAGTTGGCGCCCCAGCACCGGGTTCCTCCCGCTGCCCCAAGGGGAGGGACGCAAGCCTCTGATGGGGCGCACTCGCAGTCGATGCCCCAATTCGCCTCCCGCCACCTGACCCTCACCTGGCTCCAAATACTGACCAGCCACGGCCACTCACGTGGCAGTCGGCAGCAGCTCCAGCCAAAGGCTGGGCAATGAAACCTGCGGACCCCAAGGAGATCAACACACCCCTGGGTCTCATTTACCTCTGGCCAGTAGCCTAGGATATGGGTTTCCCTCTCCCCCGTCACGCCAAGGCCACCAAGGCCAGCACGGCCCTGGTCTCGGTACACGGCAGGTCAGAAAGACTCACCTTGCTGCCCTTCAGAGGGCGTTTCCTGGCCACCAGCTACAGGCCGTGGGCCAGGCGTGCTAATGGCGATCTTGGTGGCACTGCGGGGTGCGTTCTTGGGGACCTGGAGAGGAACCAAGGCTTTGGGGTCTCACCTGGGACTCCCAGGCCCTTGAGCCCTCCTCTCCCTGGCCTGCTCGCCTTACCTCTGGCTTAGCTGCCTCCACGGGCTCAGCCTCCTTGCTGGGCTTCTGCTCGGGGCTGAAAGCAGAGCAAGAGGCCTGTGGGACCCGCCCAGCCGACCCGAGTCCTCCTCACAGGAGCCCCTCCCCACCCCATCCGACGCCCTGGCCTGGGTCACAGACCCACAGCTCCAGGCAGCCCAGGACAACAGCCAGAGCTGGGGGCTCCCTGGGGTGATTGCCGCCTGGGCAGCCAAGGGCAGGCAGCTTGTGAATTCAGGTGCATTTGAGATGTCAGCCCCTTCCCGGCTCCACCCCAATCCCATGTGCCCCTACAAGCCACTGTCTCTTGTGAGGGGGCCACCTCTCGATTCACCAATGGGCCTCCTGGCCCTTTGGATGCAACAACCCATGGAGCCCACGCCCCAGGGTAAGGCTTGGAAGAGTCAAGGCCAGGCCAGGGCTGACACTTGTGTTATTTGGAGCCTGGTGAGAATGGGGTGCGGCTGCAGCCGTAGGCAGTCCCCACCATGAGGAAAAGCTCGGGCACAGGAAATGCTTCCAGCCCTGGGGCTCCCCTGCACGGGAATCCATGGGCCCAACCCTGGAAGGGTCCCCAAGCCCTGGAACTGAACTCACCCAACTTTCTGGGGCACCTCAACATTCAGGAGCCTCTCCAGGTAACTGTGACCTGAGGGGAAAACGAATGAATGATGCCTCAGAAACTGGCCAGGTGCCCCTCCAAAAGGTCCAGAGAGCCAGCTGCTGGTTGGGGCTTGGCCACCCTTCACTTGCAGCCAGATGCTCTCTACCTCAGAGATCTCCCTTCACCAGACCCAGGCCCTCTCCACCTCAGAGACCTCTCCCTCCACCAGACCCGGGCCCTCTCCACCTCAGAGACCCCTCCCTTCACCAGACCCAGACCCTCTCCACCTCAGAGACCCCTCCCTTCACCAGACCCGGGCCCTCTCCACCTCAGAGACCTCTCCCTTCACCAGACCCAGACCCTCTCCACCTCAGAGACCCCTCCCTTCACCAGACCCGGGCCCTCTCCACCTCAGAGACCCCTCCCTTCACCAGACCCAGACCCTCTCCACCCCAAAGATCTCTCCTTTCACTAGGCCCAGGCCCTCTCCACTCCAGGGGCCCTTCCCTTCACTAGGTACAGAGGCCCTCAGCACATTCTCTCTGCTCCTAGTGCCCTCCGCAGAGCTGTTGGCTTTATGTCTCTATTACTCCCTAGCTGGCAAGTTGCCCATCTGAGGGCAGGTCTTGGCTCCTTCGCTGGCTAGGAGTATCTTGGGAATGTCTGATTCCAGGCCCCCACCATCCAGCATGGGACCCATCAAAAAGCAGCTTATTCATTCAACAATTATTCTTTGAGGGCCCACTATGTACCAGGCCCCTGAGCCAGGCCCTGGGGACCCAATGGTGAGCAAAGCAAACAGAGCCACTATCCGGTCTATATAACTATCAAATAATGTAGTGAAAGACAGGTGCTATGTGCGATGACAGGAAAAAACAGAGGATTTTGAAAGACTTTAAGGGGAATGGGACCTGAGCTGGTCTAGAGGCTGGGACATGAGGGAAAAGAAGGTCACAAAGGGGCAAGGTTGGGAGGGAGAAGGATGTCTAGGCCAGTGGTTCCCAAAGTGTACTCTCAGACTCCTGGAAGTCAAGTGCCCAACCCTTTCGGCTAGGATCCGTGAAGTCCTGTTTCCATCACAACATGAAAACATAATTTTCCCTTTTCGCTGTGCTGGGATTTTCCCTGAAAGAGCAAAAGCAATGCTAGGTGAGACCGCTGGAGCCTGAGCGCCCGACGGAGGTCATGAAACCGGCCATATGCCACACTCAGCACAGAAATGTCCAACTTCACTCAAGAATGTCCTCAATGAGGGGCGCCTGGGTGGCTCAGTCATTAAGGGTCAGCCTTCAGCTCAGGTCATGATCCCAGGGTGCTTGGATCAAGCCCCACATCGGGCTCCTTGCTTAGCAGGAGCCTGCTTCTCCTTCTCCCACTCTCCCTGCTTATGTTCTCCCTCCCGCTGTGTCTCTCTGTGTCAAATAATGTCCTAGATGAAGGAGCAATAACTACAAATTTTATCAAATCTAAACTTAAGTGTATGTCTTCCAAATCCTCTGTGTGGGAGGGTGGAAAGTTTGTGCAGCGCCCTCTGTTGCCCGCCCATGTCTCTGCAGAAAGCACCCATGTTTGTTTGAGTACCCAGCTCAATTAGCCACTTTTTCATGGAACTATTTTTCATTGAAAAGGCACCCGGCAAACCATGGCTAGTCAATCTCAGATACTCGGCAGACACTAAAAAATGAAATGAGTCTGTCATTTAATATAAAACAATAAATAATATTTGTTGCCAATAATTTAAAAAGTGAGCCCCCTCCAAAAAAAATCCAAAAATAGAATTTTCAAAAATATGTATGCACTTCCATGAGCTTCATAGCTTCCCAACACCTAGAGACTTTTCCGATGAGATCAGAAAACAAATGTGCTCCTTTTAAAGAAATAGATGAAGGGTGTCGACATCTGGAAGATGCACATAACTCAGTAACACAATACTATCCAAATGATCGAAGCACAAGGATACAAAATCAGACACGGCTAAAAGTTCCATTCAAAGCAAAAGACAGACCAAGTAAGATCAAGGATAGCTTCTGATTCCACGCTGCAATGAGCCTCTAAGAAGCCACCACTTGTTGTGTTGAATGTGCACATGTGCACATTCATTTTTTTTTCCAGATAATTTGTGCATAGTCTTTTCCAACTACATATCTGCATGGGGCCAGTTTTTCTTCATATGCTTTAACCCAAACACCACAAGGCAACAGATGAGAGTATGGAACCCAGATGGCTCCTTAAAAACCACACATTCAAAAGATTTCCAAGATGTAGAGCGTGCCGGTCTCCTCATTACATTGTGTTTTAGAAAATAGCTATTTATCCTATTCACTTAAAAAAAAATCTGTTAATAGATAACGGGTTTGTTTTTTAATATCAAAGTACTGAATAAAATTATTAATCTTTACTATCAAAATAAGCAATAGGACTACAGAGAATTAAATATCAAATAATACTGAAACGTTTTAAATCCCTCAGTTTTAGTTTCTAATACGGTATCTATCCATGGAAAAAACCCTCATAATCAGAAGCTCTTTGGGGTCCTCCATAATTTTTAAGACTGAAAGCAGCTGCTTAGACCAGAAGTTGAGAGCTACTGGTCTAAGTGGGAGGAACAGCACCTGCGAAGGCCTCGAGGCAGGAAAGGGCGGGTTTTTCCAAGGTGAAGCTGAAGTACCTGGCAGTGCCCGTGGACATAAGGGAAGGCGGGAGGAAAACAAAGGGCTGGAGCAGCAAACCTGAGACAGAGAAGAGCAGTAGGACCCTCACTTCCGGGGTGTAGCGGGGCCTGGGGCAGAGCCTGCCTGCAGTCACAGGTGGGGCCTGCTCCCACCTGCGGGGGCCAGTAGCCGGAATGGGTCCCCTCCTCGTCTCCCATCCCAGCTCAGTGCTCGCTGAGGGAGCAGAGGGATGAAGAGACGCTACATGACCACACCTTCCACCAGCACAAGGACTCCTCCGGAATGTCAAGGGCCATCTCCGTGCCATTCGGGCCTCAGGCCAGGTTTGGTGGCAGGGGGACCCCAAGAGCCCAAAGAACAGGACCCTCCAAACACGCAACACACTGAAGCAGCCTCTGCCTAACCACGTCCCAGCCCCCCTGGCCGCCAGCCCAACGGCTCCCTCTGGCCAATGTGCACCGGGCCAGGAGCGCAGGGGATAAATGCTCCCTCCCGGCAGCCCCTCGCCTCAGTGCTCCAACCGACTTCCAGGGGCGCCCCCGACCCCCGGCAGCACCAGGCCGCTTCACAGGCAGGTCTCACTTTCCCACGACCTCGCTGCAGGCATTTCCTGCACCTCCAAAATTCACAAGTTACATGTCAAATCCTGACATCAAGGCTGGTTCTGGGGGAACACAAACTAAGACACCACTACCACCCCCATGTTGCCTGGCCAGCCAAGCCCCAGAGTCTGGGCGTCAGGAAGGCCTCCAGGAAGCCCCTCTCCCTCACTGTTCCACAGCCCAATTCAGTTCAGGGTCAGCCTGGGCCACACCCAGACGGAGCTTCGGGAACACAGGCCTTCTTGGGTCTCGTGGTTTAAGACCCACTGAGCCAGTATCCTCCCCTCGCACTAAGATGGGGTCCAACATTCAAGGGAGGTGTTCTCACCATTCAACGGATGGGAAAACTGAGGTCCTGACAAGGGTGTGCCCAAGGTCACCGAGGCTGTGTGTGACTCCAGGCCTTACTGGCCACGTTTTACCGTCTCCCTCCTTTCCCTCTTCCTCCCACCTCAAGGTGGACGAGCCCTGCGCTCAGAGTGAGACAGACTTGTCTACAGTCTCTCCCCCGCCCTGCCTCTGGGGCTCCAGGCTCCCCTGCTCCATTCGATCAGATTCAGGCGTGAGGTAACCACCAAGGACCTCAGCCACTCTGAGAATCCAAAAATGGACAGTGGGCCAGGTGCCCGGACTGTGTGTCCTCGGGCCCCAGGACCTGGAGCAAGCCCTTCCCCAGGGAGGAGAGAGACCTGGCAGGGGGAGGCGCCCTTACCTGCCAGACTGAACCCCACGCCAGGGCTCCCCACAAGGCCTCCTCGGCCAGCAGCCTGCCATCCCAGAAAGGCTGAAAATGGGGCTCAAGCCGTTTCCCAATTCTATAGGTTAGGTGCCCACCATAAGCTTCAGGTTCCTGCTCTGTAAAGTGCAGGAATTCCAACAGGCTAACAGTGTTGCTGCAAGGGCCAAATGACAACCTAGCATTTCATACATCTGGAAGCGCCAGGCAGACGTTGACCCCAGTTTTCAGACACATTCACTTAAAACCCAGCCTTTCTCCATCGGTCTGCCTCGCCATCCTCTGGGTGTTTGCACAGGCTGTTCTCTGCCAGGGATACCTTTCCCCACATTTTTTCCCACCTGCCAAAGCCCGGGCATCCTTCAAAACTCTCCCAATTCAAACCTCACCTCCTCCAGGCAGCCAGCCCAGACTCCTCCCAGCTGCCTATCCTCCTCTGTGGCTTGTAATAGCTGCTCCCACCGGAACAATATCCCCTGAGCTGGGACCAGATGATAAAAATGACTAATGCTAAAGGCGCCTGAGTGGCACGGTGATTAAGGTTAAGCATCTGACTCTTGGTTTCAGCTCAGGTCATGATCTCGGGATCGTGGGATGATCCCCCTGTCGGGCTCCACACTCAGCATGGAGTCTGCCTAAGACTCCCTCTCCCTCGGGCCCTCCCCCTTGCGCACACACTCTCTCTCTCTCAATAAATAAATTTTAGAAAATAAAAAATGGCTGGGGCGCCTGGGTGGCTCAGTGGGTTAAAGCCTCTGCCTTCGGCTCGGGTCATGATCCCAGGGTCCTGGGATCGAGCCCCGCATCGGGCTCTCTGCTCAGCAGGGAGCCTGCTTCCCCCTCTCCCTCTGCCTGCCTCTCTGCCTACTTGGGATCTCTTTCTCTGTCAGATAAATAAATAAATAAATAATAAAATCTTTAAAAAAAGAAAAGAAAAAATGGCTAACGTTAACAGCGGGAAGCCCACGAAGAAGTTTCTCTAACCTGCTTAAGGTCACAGGGTAGGTAAATGGCTGCCCTCTCTGTCCCTCCAGAATGAGCCGCTGCAGTGAACAGCCTCATTTCTTCCCCTCACTGTCCCTAGACCGGCAGGTGCGCCACCAGGAGGCGACCGACCAACGCAGTCAGTCTGTGTGAGCCTCTGTGGGAAGAAAGTGGAGCACGCTGGCCCTGGGTCAAAGACGTAGGTTTGAGCCTCAACGTGGCCATTACTGGCAGGGACACTGTGGCCAACCTCCCTGGACCTCAGTTTCCTCGTTTGTAAAATAAGAGGGCTGGACTAGATCTGCGCTCTCCAGTACGGTAGCCATTAGTTTATGCCTAAATTAAGTAAAATGTAATAAAACTAAAAATTCAGTTCCTTAGTCACGCTAGCCACTTTTTTGAGGGCTCAACAGCCACTCTGGGCTGGCAGCGACTACGGTAGGGGACAGCAGACGGGCACCATTTACTCCGCTGCCGAAAGTTCTCGGGACAGCTCCTTGCTAGATGGTTCCCCGGAGCTCCTCTGGCTGAGCCAGACACCAAGGACCCTCCACGGTGCCCCCACCCGCTGCGGAGCCCCACGCCCCAGACTCACAGATGATGCGGGCCGAGGCAGCTGGCTCTTCGGTGGCTTTCTTGGCAGTCCTTCTGCTTGACCTGCGGACGGGTCTCTCCTGTTTGGCCACCAGCGAGTACTTCTGGGCCAGCGACAACTGGCGGCCGGGGGAGGACGGCGCAATCAGGCTGCGCCGCACTGACTGTGGGTCCACGCGGGTGCCCGTGGGCGTGGAGCAGTTATCCGGCAGGATGGGAGCCAGCACCCGCTCCTGCCACGGGGACGCCGGAGAGCCTGACGGGTCCTGCGGGCCTGGGGAAGCCTGCGCGATCCTGAGTTTGGAGGCCGACCGGCCGGCTCCGACCCCTCGGCCCTGGGAGTCCTGGGGTGTGGCCATCAGGGAGCTCACCGTGACAGATTCCAGTCTCCCAGGCTCTGGCTTCATGGGGGTTGATTCCTCTTCCGATATCGAGATGCTGTGGGAGCCGGGAGCTACGGCTGGAGGGGACGGAGCCGGAGAAGGCGCCTGGGAGGACTCGAGCCCGCCGAGGTGCTGCTCGGCACTCCGGCGCTCGCTGACGGTGATCTCCACCACGGGCACCAGCTGGCCCTCGGCCAGGCTGTTTGCGGGCTTCTTGGTCGGCGCTGTGGGAGTCTCGGGGCTGGACGGGGGGGCGGCGGACGCCGCAGTGGCCGCTGCAGCTGCGGCCGCGGCTCGGGTCACCCGCCGCAGGACAGAGCCGTTCTCCCCTACCACCGTGGCCAGCTTCTCCACCTTGTCCTTGCTGCGGAGGTGCCGGGAGCTCAGCTGGCTGCTCCGGGTTTTTCTGCGGGACAATCTGCCGGAGGCGGCAGAGCAGTAGCTGAGACAACCCAACATGGCAAGGGGCACCCCACAATCGCACGCACTCTCTGGACTCCACCATGGTCTTGTGATCCTGGGTCGTGCTTTATTTCCCTGGGACATTCTACCCCTCGGCACAGCCCCCCACGGTATCCACCTCTACCCCTGCCGGCCTCTGCTCCCAGGAACACCTGCAGACCAACGTCTCCCAGCGGGTGCCAAGCCCCCACAGACCCCACCTGCCCAGCTGACCCTCCTCCCACCTTTTCCGGATGGGGTCTCTGTTTTCATCCTGAACATAAGAAATCCGTCTCTTCTTCCGTCGGTTCTTCTGAGAAGGTGTTTTGGGCATCAGCTCAGGCTCCTTGCTGAATTCTCTGCTTGGTACAAGGACAGTGATGTTCAAAGCTGCCCCAGAACCGCAAGCCCACTCCCCGACCCAGCCTGGCCCCAGCCCTTTCCTGGCAGTGACAGGTCAAGCCGGGATGACCCGCAGCAAGCTTTGTAGGCCACGGGCAAGGCCCCGGCCAGGCATTTGGGGCTTCCTCCCAGAGACACAGAGCAGAGTGAGCCTCTGCGGCCTCATCCTGAGGCCCAGCCCAGCACTACCTCCCCTTCTTCCCATTATCCTCGGGCAGCCCCCAGCACGCCATGCACTCTGAAAGGACCCCTGGGAACCTGTCTTGCAGGTCAGATAGGGATGTAGGCTGCTGTGCCCCGAAAGACCTCTTGCCAGCACGCGCCCGCCTTTACCTGGTGAACATGCGCTCGGCCTCCTCCTCGATCTCTTCCAGCCACACCAAGTCCTTATTGTCCACATTGCAGATGAACTCCATGAGCTTCTGGTCACACAGCTCCAGCAGGTGAATGGGCCCTGGGGCTGTCGACCCCATGGTGGCTCTGGCTGGCGACAGCGGACAAGAGGCACAAGGGCTCAGGGTTGGGAGCTGGGACCTCCCCCAGGGGAAGAGCCCGTCCCCAGCCACAATCACCCAGTATCTGAATCAGAGCCCCTTCCTGCTCACGGCCACTCCCACGGGGGCCAGATCCCAAATGCCAATCCACTAACCTCATTTTTGCAAAAAGGAGGGCCCCTCCTTCTTGCTGTTCAAACGCCTTCCCAATTGACCCGCAGCCCCCAACCCACAGCCCACGGTCCCCTTAAGTCCACACTTTGCAGCCAATTCCAGTAGCAACAGTTCTTACGAATGGCCTTTTCTGGGGCTTAAAATGATAAGACATGGCCAACTGCTTTCCTGGATCAGGGAGAAACTGGAGGCAGCACAGGACCCCTCTCTACCTGCCCAATCACAGGCCTGTGGGCTCTCCTCTTACTACCTGGGGGTGACCAAGGGCTAGACACAGCCATCCTGACCTACGCACAAGTTGACCCCTGGCATCAGGCCAAAGAACAGCAGCCCCAACGGCTTCTTCAAAAGGCCAGTGAACGGAGGGTTCTGCATTCCAAAGGCGTTGGTAAGAAAGTAGGTGTTCAGAGACATGCTCCTCTCCAAAGAGCCCCCTACCGCCTTCTCCCTTAAACTGAAATGCCCTAGAGATGGATGAGAGAGCATGAGGGGGGTGGCTAAGCAACGTCTTAATTTTAAGAAAATACAAAAAACACAAAACCAATGTCTCTTCATTTCTGAAACAAGCCAGCAACTCGTGTATGCTCCTTAAGGCTCAGTTTATCCTCCTTAAGGCTCAGTTATAAAATCATCATCAAAGCCCCAGGCCAGGAAGAAGTGTCCATTACAGTCACTGCGGGAGCTCAGTAAATATCCCTACAGGGGACATCAGCCATCATAACAGACGGCGTGTCTCATGCCATGACAGTGACCCACGACCCAGATCTATACCCCTAAAATCAAGAACCTGCAAAGCTCAGCCTCCCACTGGAGATGAAAGCTCCTGGTCGGGGCACCTGGGTGCCACACTCGGCTAAGCAGCTTGGTTCCGGCTTGAGTTATGACCTCAGGGTCACTCTGCTCTCAGCTGGGAGTCTACTTGAGCTTCTCTCTCCCTCTGCTCCTCCCATCTCTTCATGTTCTCACTCTCTTTCTCTCTAAAACAAATAAATCTTATTCAAGAAAAAAACAAAAAAAACTGAAGGTCCTGGAAGGAGGGGCCAAGTCATTGATCCCTCGACACCTTATAGAGCTTAACACCAGGCCCTGTCGCAGCTTCACAAGACTTCCTGAGGCCTGGTTTCCAGGGCACACGAGCCTTTGTTCCTCAAGCAAGACCTGCCCTCTATCTGGAAACTTCTGCCTCCTATTTGTACCTGAATTCTCTGCAGCTCAGGAAGGACCCAAGCACCACGATCCCATCCATCGATTTCAATTCCCTGCGTGGCACTTGGGTAACTGTGTATCTGTTCACTTACTGACTGGCTCTGCCCACTAAACATTTGCTCCCCCAGGGCAAGCCCTTGTCTGTCTTGCTTGCAGATGAAAGCCCAGAGCCTGGCACAGAGCCTGGCATAAAGGGACTACTTATTGAATGAATGAATTCATCTGTCAGTTCTACACCTAGAAAGAAACATCCTCCAGGGACCTGTCCCCCAGGCAACACACAAGGACACCATTCTACACAGGTTAGGGCACGCCAAACACAGGTTAGGTCCCTGCTCCTAAATGCCAGGAGCAGCCCTAATCAGGGTAGGGCCAGTTGGGCAGGATAGCAGAAGCTTTGGGTAGAGACAGCTCTGAAGCCAGCCAACCACAGGCATGGCCTGTGTGCCGCCATCCCTCCCCACCCAGACCCTCTGCCCCAAAGCTCAGTCCTGGCAAACTGGGGGACCCTAGTTCCAGGCCAGGAAAGAGAAAATTGTTTAAAGAAGCCAAAACCAAAACAAAGGTTCACTGAAGAGCTACAGCAAGCAACACTTTACTTTTTTTCCTTTTTTAAGTATTTGTCCAAAATAGCAGAGTTGGTGAGAGCTTCCTTCACAAAGTGCAAAGAAGTGTTTGTTTAGACTTCTTCCATGATCAAGTTTTTTGTTTTTGTTTTTTTAGAGACCTCAGCTTGGCTATTTAAAAAGGGTCACTATAAGTTAGAACAGAGGTGACTCTGAGAAAGAAAGGATCAGTGTACTGCAGGGGCTCCTGGAAAGATCAGCAAGAAAATCTCTTCTGCCCGTGTAAGAATCTGTGTGCACAAACCCAGGGCACCTAACATCCCACCCAGGGAAAAGGGAGCTCACCTTCCTCTCCCAGTACCTCCCTCATACTACCCACAAGACGGGGGCTCGCAGTGGCCTCCGGTGTGCGGGGCCTGTTTTTTGAGGTGCAGGAAGTGGGGCACTTAACCGTCCACCACACCTAAGCGAAAGACGATCGCGATCATAAATAGCTGCTCCCACTTACTGAGTCCTGCCTCGATGCTCAGGTGGAGCATCGTCCCATTTAACGCTCACAACGATCCCAAGGATACCCTTGTGCAAACGAGGAAAATGAGGCAAAGAGAAGTCAAACTCCCAGTAAGTCAGGGGCGGGGCCTGGATTTAAACCGGGCTCCTGACCACAATCTATGCTGCCGGCTCGATTGCAGTCTATGAAGGCTAGGCGCCCAGTTTTTGCCCTGGGCACCCGCAGGGAAGACCACGAAGGCGGTATGGAATCGAACCGCTGACTGTGAAAGTCCTTGAGGAGGGACAAAATGAGGGGCGGCTCTGGCCTCCGGAAATGGTCAATTTAAAACGTTGTTCAGCTGATGGGGGAGGTGTTGAGCGAGGGTTAACTGTACAGAAATGCCATCTGGCATAATCCTGAGTTGGTGTGCGCTTCGTGCGCGTCCACGTCAACCAAGGGCCTCCCAGCACAAACCAGGGTGCTAGGCCCCCGACCGGAGGTCGGGGGGATTATTATTCTTTCGGAATCTGGTGACCTAGGTGGAGGGTAAGGGGTCATCTCAGGCCCCAGGACCAAGGCAGGTCACCTCGCCACTTGGAAGAGGTGGCACGTCCATTTCCAGGCCGCGGGGCGAAGCGAGGGGGTGTCACGCCCCCGGTCCGGAGTTGGCGGGAGGGTAGAGAACGGCCAACCACCCCCAACCCTGCCGGCCGCCCTGCGCACTCACTCGATTGCACCGCGTCTGCCAAGTGCTGCTCCGATCCAAGTCCGGCGGCCTCCCTAGCAGAGCCCCCGGCCGGTCCAAACCCTCGGCTCCGGGTCTCCAGGGCTCGAGGCTTTGGAGAAGCAATGGGGCGGTGCTGCAGCGCGGCGAAACCTCCGAAATTTCAAAACTGAACATTCGACCAATCCCCGGCGAGTTTGTCTAGACGCTGCGAGACTCTAGACCAATCAGGTGAGAGAAAGCGCCAGCCCGGCCACCTATTAGCTACGTGGGTTGGCAGTCTGCGGGCTAAGAGGCGGGGAAAGGAAAGGCTGAAACTTTAACCTGCTCAACTTCCGGGAGCGGCGGCAGGCGGCGGAGGGCGGAAGTCGCGCTCGGCGGGGAATGCGCGCGCAGGGCCTCTCACGCCGGAACTGCAAGCCCCAACATGCACTGCGAGGCCTTGCAGAGGGGGCGGGAGACGTTCGGGGGGGCGGGGCATCTGTGGGGCGGAACGTCAGAACCGAGCTTGTCGCTGGAGCCTTCTGCTTTGCAGTTTCTTAGTCTAGCTCTCTTCTCCATACTGGATGCCATCCATCTGCCCTCTGCCATTTTTGAGAATTAAAAAGAATATTCTTTGTAAAGCGCGCCAGACTTTGTGTTTCTCCAGAGCCCAGCAGCTTGGGTCCCACCTATACTGGCCCCCGACTGTTTCTTTGGAACAGTGTTCTCAACCCCAAATGGCAATATCACCACCCTTGAGAAACTGCTTTAGTCATTCACTTCACTCTGAGTCAGGGTTGCCAAAGCAATTAAATCTGAAAGAGGTATTCATACGCCAGTGTTCATTGCTGCAGCATTATTCATAATAGCCAGGAGGTGGAGGCTGTCTAAATGCTTATCAATTGATGACTGGGCAAAGTAAATGTGGCATAGACCTACGCTGGACTATTATTCAGCCTTGCAGCAAAAAAAAAAAAAAAAAAAAAAATCTGTCATCTGCTACAACATGGGAGAACCTTAAGGACTTGATGTCAAGTGAAATGAGTCAGTCACAGAAAGACCAAAATTTATAATTTTGCTTATAAGAGGTATCTAAAGCAGCCGAACTCTTAGACACAGAAAATAGAGTGGTGTTTGCCAGGTGCTGGGGGGAGGAGGGAAAAGGGGAATTATTCAATATAGTTTCTGTTTTGCAAGATGGAAAAGTTTTAGTAATCTGTTGCACAACCATGTGCTTGTAGTTAACAACGTGCTTATAGTTAATATACTGTAATGTCCATTTAAAAATGGTTAAGATGGTAAATTTTTATATGTTTTGGACAAGATTGAAAAAAAAAAGTTAAGCTGGATCATCTTTCCAGTTCCTATGTTTCCGTGGCATAGATTTCTTTTTAAGATTTTATTTTTTATTTATTTATTTGACAGAGAGAGAGAGCGAGAGAGGGAACACAAGCAGGGGGAGTGGGAGAGGGAGAAGCAGACTCCCCATAGAGCAAGGAGCCCGACCTGGTACTCCATCCCAGGACCCTGGGATCACAACCCCGGGCCGAATGCTGACGCCTAATGACTGAGCCACCCAGGCGCCCCTGAACCTTCTCCTACCTATTCTAGTTCCACTGCCTCATATCACAGTGGAATAACAATGACCTTCATCCTCGGATGCCTTGTTGGCCCCCACGTTTCTCTTACCTAGCCTCCTTCAGAGATGTCCTGCACTGCCCCAGTTTCAGCCCCCCAAATCATGTTAAAGCAAACCAAGAGGCGGGAAGGTGGAAGGAAAGTGTGTGTGAGGAGAGAAGTCTTGTTCTACTCCACCCAGCCCTAGGGGCCTGTGCCTACCCCGGAACACTGCCCTGTGGAACATGGCAGAGGGGTGGGGGGGTGAGACGGACAATGACACAACCAGGACAGTAACGCAGAAGCTTAGCTCCAAGCTACCATTTCCTGAATGCCCACTCTGTGACCATATTCGTGTTCTGGGCACTCTTCCCTGCATTATCTCCTCACAACAGGCTATAGAGTTTTATCTCCCTTTTAACTGATGAAAAAAGAGCGTAAGTAACCTGTCGAGATACGGTAGCTAAAGAACTGCAATCAAACCTCAAGTCTCCAGAAGAGCCTGCGTCCCCTTTAGGAAGAATTATTTAAGGGCAGATGTGAGAAAAGAGATGTATTGAAATGCCTTCAAATCATAGAAGGACTACCCTGCCCCCCACCCCATGAATTAGTTAGACTTGCTCTTTTTTTCTTTTTAAGATTTACTTATTTATTTATTTGAGAGAGAGAGAAAGGGCACACTCGAGTGGGAGGGAGAGAGAATCTGAAATAGACACCATGCTGAGTGCAAAACCAACAAGGGGCTTGACCCGATCATGATCTGAACCGAAATCACAAGCCGGACACCTTAACTTCTGAGCCACCCAGGCACCCCAAATGAGTTAGACCTATTCTTGGGTTTTACCTGAATTACCAGCCCAAATCTCCAACTCTGCTCGTCTAAAATAACAACTTCCGGGGCACCTGGCTGGCTCAGTCGGTGGACTCTTGATCTTGGGGTCCTGAGTTCAAGCCCCCGTAGAGATTACTTAAATAAACAAACTTAAAAAAAGAAAAGAAAATATGAGGCGCCTGGGTGGCTCAGTAGTTAAGTGTCTGCCTTCGGCTCTGGTCAGGATCCCAGAGTCCTGGGATCAAACCCCACATCGGATTCCCTGCTTGGCAGGAAGCTTGCTTCTCCCTCTCCCACTTCCCCTGCTTGTGTTCCCTCTCTCACCATCTCTCTGTCAAATAAATAAAATCTGAAAGAAAATAAAAGAAAAAACAACTTCACCTACAAAATCAGCCGCCCCTCTTAATTCAATTTAATAACTTTTTGTGTGTCCACCGCGTTCCACTGTGCTGAGGACCCGGCAGTGAGCCTGGCAGGTGTGGCCCTGGTCTTGTGGAGTTTACAGCATGGTGGACTATATTTATATCCTTAGAAAGTTGGGGATTAGAGTTGAATTTCTGACAGTGAAATAGAGTAGAAGCCACAGGTAGAGATTAGCATAAAGAAGCCTGTAATGGAATGTTCTGGAAAGCAATGAGGAAGCCTCCTCCCAAATAAGCACTCCGTTGCCTCCATTGCCAGATCCTTTGGAGACAAGGGCAGTGCCTGAAATGTGGATTCTCTGTGAGATTAGGAAACCCTCCTAACGTCTGCCCCACAGGGGATACTCATAGCTCCAGGTCTCCAGAGCAGAGCCAGAAAGCCCAGAGGTCTGCAACAGTAGTCTTCAAGTAGTTTTGTTCTAGGATCCACTAAGACAATTTTAAAACCACAACACAATTTTTAAATCGACCTAATGACAGCAAAATGCCATATCCACTAGGATCCATTTTCCTGCGTAACTTTTTTCTGTACCGAGGTATAACTGAGAAATAAAAATTATATATATATACTGGAGGTGTATGGCATGACATTTTGATGCATTTACACATTGTGAAATAATCGCCACAACCAAGCTAATTAACAGTTACTTTTTCTTTTGTTCTTTTTTCTTTCTTTCTTTCTTCTTTTTGGATGGTGAGGTCATTTAAGATGCACCTTCTTAGCAAATTTCAAGTACACAATACAGTATTGCTACCTATATTCACAGAGCTGTATATTAGATCTCCAGAACTTAATCATCTTGCATAACTGAAAGTTTGTGCTCCTTGAACAACATCTCAACCTGTCCCCCTCCACAACTCCTAGAAATCACCATCCTACTCTCTACTTCTATGAGTTTGCCTATTTTAGATTCCATATATAAGTGAGATCATGCAGGGGCACCTGGGTGGTTCAGTGGGTTAAGCCTCTGCCTTTGGCTCAGGTCATGATCTCAGGGTCCTGGGATCGAGCCCCACATCCGGCTCTCTGCTCAGTGGGGAACCTGTTTCCCCCTCTCTCTCTGCCTGCCTCTCTGCCTACTTGTGATATCTCTCTCTCTCTTTCTCTGTGTCAAATAAATAAATAAAATCTTTAAAAAGAAATAACTGAGATCATGCAGAATTTGTCCTTCTGTACCTTTTCTTATTTCATTTGATCTAATGTCCTCCAGGTTCATCCATGTTGTTGGAAATGCCCAGACTTCCTTCTTTTAAAAGGCTAAATAATATTCCATTCTCTATATATACCACATTTCCCTTTTTTTTTAAGTATTTATTTATTTGAGAGAGAGAGAGAGAGAGCAAGTGGAGGGAGGAGCAGAGAGCGAGGGACAAGCAGACTCCAGCTGAGCACAGATCGGGACCGTGACCCTGAGACCATGAGCCGAGCCAAAATCAAGAGCCACACGCTTAACTAACTGAGGCACCCAGGTGCCCTGCCACATTTTTTTTTTTCAAAAATATATTCTGTGCATGTTTTTATTTACTTTTTTAAGTAGGTTCTATATCCTGCCTAAGGCTTGAACTCTCGACCCCAGGATAATAGTTGCGTGCTCTACCAACTGAGCCCACCAGGCACCCTTATATATGCCACATTTTCTTTCTTTTTTTTTTTTTTTTAAATATTTTATTTATTTATTTGAGAGAGAGAGAGAGAGAGAGCGAGCATGAGACGGGAGAGGTCAGAGGGAAAAGCAGACTCCCTCCTGAGCAGGGAGCCTGATGTGGGACTTGATCTTGGGACTCCAGGATTAGGACCTGAGCTGAAGGCAGTAGCTTAACCAGCTGAGCCACCCAGTCGCCCTATACCACGTTTTCTTTATCACTCAATCATCAGCAGACATTTAGGTTGTTTGCATTGCTTTGCTTTTATGAATAAGGCTACAATGGATGTGGGAGTGCAGATACCTCTGAAACAATAATATTTCCTTTGGATATAGACCCACAAGGGGGATTGCTGGATCATAAGATAGAACTATTTTTAATTTTTCGAGGAAGCTCCATACTGTTTTCCACAGTGGCTGCACCAGTGTGCATTCCCACCAACAGTGCACGAGCGCTCCCTTTTCTCCTTATCTTTGCCAACACTTGTTATCTTCTGTGTTTCTTATGCTAGCCATTTTAACAGATGCGAGGTGATACCTCGTGAACTGGATTTGTGTTTCCCTGATAATTAGTGATGTTGAGCATCTTTTCGTGTGCTAGGTGGTTGTTTGTGTATCTCCTTCAGAGAAATGTCTATTCAAGTCCTTTGACCGTTTTTAAACTGGACTGTTTGTTTTGTTGTTGTTGAGTTGTAGGAATTTTCTAATATATTTTGGATATTAACCCATCATCAGATATGTGGTTTGCAAATACTTCCTTCCATTCTATAGGTTGTCTTTTCATTCTATCAATTGTTTACTTCACTGTGCAGAAATTTTAAAGTTTGAGGTAGTCTCATTTGTCTGTTTTTGCTCTTATTACCTGTGTTTTTAGTGTCACATCAAGAAATCATTGCCAGGACCACTGTCAAGGAGTTTTCTCTCGTCTTCTCTTCTAGGAGTTTTACAATTTCAGGTGAAATGTATATTTAAGTCTTTACTCCATTTCGAGTTAATGTTTGTGTGTTAATTTCTTTTTAAGATTTTATTTATTTATTTATTTTACAGAGAGTGAGAGAGAGAGAGAGAGAGAACGAAGGTGGGGGGAGGAGAGGTGGGGGGAGGAGCAGAGGGAGAGAAACAAGCAGACACCTTGCTGAACGCAGAGTTGAATGCAGAGTTCGACCCCACGACCCTGAGACCATGACCTGAGCTGAAATCAGGAGTCAGATGCCTAACCTACTGAACCACCCAGGCACTAAGTTAATTTATGAGTTAACGAGTTCATTTTTAAGATAGGGGCCCAGTTTCAGGGCACATGGGTGGCTCAATCAGTTAAGCGTCTGCCTTCAGCTCAGGTCATGATCCCAGGGTCCTGGGATGGAGCCCAATGTAGTGGGGAGGGGCGGGCAGGGGGGGGGCCCTGCTCAGCGGGGAGCCTGCTTCTCCCTCTCCCTCTGCTTCTGCCCACCACTCATGCTCATGCTCTCACTCTCAAATAAATAAAATCTTAAAAAAAAGAAAAGAAAAGAAAAAGATAAGGCACAGTTTCATTCTTTTGCATGTGAATATCCAGTTTTCCCAACATCTTTTATTGAGGAAACTATTTTGTCCCCATTGTGCATTCCTGGTGACTTCATCAAAGATGAGTTGACCATATTTGTGTGGGCTTATTTCTGGGCTCCCTATTCTGTTCCATCAGTCTGTGTGTCTGTTTTCATGCCAGTACCATACTTTTTGATTACTACGGCTCTGTGATATATTTTAGAATCAGGAAGTGCGATGCCTCCAACTTTCTTTTGCTTGAGATTGATTTGGGCTATTTGGTCTTTTGGGGTTCCATATGAACTTGAGCATTATTTTTCCTATTTCTGTCAAGAACGGCATTGAAATTTGGTAGAAATTCCATTGAACCTGTAGATTACTTCGGATAGAAGGGACATCTTAACAATACCAAGTTTTCCAGGCCATGAGCACAGGATGTTTTCCCATTTATTTATGTCTCTTTATTTCCTGTCATCAAAGTTTTTGATCAAATGTCCTCCAGGTTCTTCCATGTTGTTTTTTTTTGTTTTTGATCAAAAGATCAAAATTTTTTTTTGTTTTTGATCAAAAGATCAAAAAACTTTTCAGTGCACTAGTCATTTATCTCTTTGGTTAAGTATACTCCTAAGCATTTAATTCTCTCCGTTGCTATTGTGGATTTTCTTCCTTTCTTTCTTTCGAAGATTTATTTATTTGTTTATTTATCTGAGACTGAGAAAGAGAGTAGGGGGAGGGGTGGAGAGAGAGAGAGAGAGAGAACCCCAAGCAGATCCTGCACTGAGCACTGAGCCTGACCCAGGTCTCAATCTCAGGACTCTGAGATCACAACAGGAGAGGAAACCAAGAGTCGGATGCAACTGCACCATCTGTGCTCAAGAATTTTCTGGAGAATCCACAAATAACCAGAACTGTTTCCTTTGGTACCTCCAGTTGGCCTATCCAGGTTGTGATCTCTCTGCGGGCCGCCAGCTAATCCTTTACCGGAAAACTTTGCAAATGAGACTCCTTGTTTCCAGGCTGTCTGCAGTGGTTTCATCTCCTTTTACCCTGCTTTTTATCAACCCCATGTTTGCCTTTGCTGTCTTACTCAGTCTCCCAGCTGACTCCCTCACGCGCCAGTAAATTCTCTGTGAACGAAATGACTAAATGTTTCTGAGTGATTCTTGGGAAAAAGGCAAATCATTGGAAACTAATTGAATAGTAAAAAGATGTGTCCCCCAATCCTCAGTCATTCACTTTATCAATACCCACATCAATACTTCAAACCATTTCTTTGATGGTCTTTGATGCCAGATGGCATTCTACTTCAGCAAAGCACTTGAGTAAATTTTCAAAGGGATTAAGGTCTGCCTTTCTCGACAGAAGAGAGAAGGACAACTTTAAAAAGGGGGTGGAGGTGGGGAAGGAGAAGGATGGCAGCTATGATGACAGGTATACCCTCGAGTAGATAAAATTTAAGAGGGCGCCTGGGTGGCTCAGTTGGTTAAGTGACTGCCTTCGGCTCAGGTCATGATCCCGGAGTCCCAGGATCGAGTCCCGCATCAGGCTCCCAGCCCCACGAGGAGTCTGCTTCTCCCTCTGACCTTCTCCCCTCTCATGCTCTCTCTCTGTCTCCCTCTCAAATAAACAAGTAAAATCTTTAAAAAAAAAAAATTTAAGAAAAGTACAGGGGTCCCTGGGTGGCTCAGTCATTGGGCGTCTGCCTTCGGCTCAGGGTTCTGGAATCGAGCCCCACATTGGGCTCCCTGCTCAGCGGGGAGTCTGCTTCTCCCTCTCCCACTCCCCCTGCTCACTATCTCTCTCTCTCTGTCAAATAAATAAATAAATAAAATCTTAAATAAAATAGTAGATAAATAAAACCTTAAAAAAATTTTTTTAAGAAAAGTACATACAGGACCAATCTAGGAGAATATAAAAATGGGTTTCCTTAAAACTCTCAGAAAGTCTTTTTTCCTTTCTTTCTTTTTTTTTTTTCCACCCTCAGTGTGGGATGTGTTTCCCAATTTGATGCACAAAGACCCCCAGGCTACACGCAGCCTCCTCCCTACACTGAAAGCCTCTGAAGTTGAAGCTGTAGTCAAAGATACAACGTGGGCTCTGGATGACTACAGAAATCACAATACATAAATTTAAAAAATATTTTTAAAATATTTAAAATCTGCTAGCTCTATGCATGTAAAATGAACTCTAAAACGTCAAGATGAACCAAGGTTTTAACATCTAATTGAATAAACTGAATATTTTGACAAAATCCATTCACTCTCGAATCACCTTTTGATGCACAAAGGCCACGCTCAAGGGCACCAGAAGATTCTTAAAAGGTATTATACAGGAATTACCAACAGTCTTGTCATCCAACTGGTATACTCGTGCTGAGCACTGTTCTGTCCCAGAGATTCCAACCACCTCAGCTGCCCACGGGTCCAAAGCCTGCATCCTCAGCTCAGCGGGACTTCTGCTTAGCTCACCTCAGCTCACCTTAGCTCACCTCATCTCACTTCTGCTCACCTCACCTCACCTCACCTTAGCTCACCTCACCTCACCTCAGCTCATCTCACCTCAGTTCACCTCAGCTCACCTCACCTCAGCTCACCTCATCTCAGCTCACCTCATCTCAGCTCACCTCAGCTCAGCTCACCTCAGCTCACCTCAGCTCACCTCACCTCACCTCATCTCACCTCAGCTCACCTCACCTCACCTCAGCTCACCTCACCTCACCTCACCTCATCTCACCTCAGCTCACCTCACCTCACCTCAGCTCACCTCACCTCAGCTCACCTCACCTCAGCTCCCTTCCCCTCAGAGGCACCACCTCAGGACAGAGAGATTAAACAGTCCAGGGGCTCAACCCCAGATGTTTCCTTACCTCAGTGATTATGCTCTGGCTCTTCCTTCGGTCCAAGGCCTACAAAGAAGGGCCTCATACTTGGAGGTCCATTTTTACCATTGATTAAGACAGGAGGGCTAAGTTTGTCCTATTCCTTCATCACAGCTGGTAGAAGAAGTCCCCCATGATGTGTGCTTTATCTGGGGATCCTTTATTGTTGAGGTCTCAAAAAACTCACTCTTTTTTGTTGCACCCCAGGATAATGGCTGAAGGAAAGTTAATAAAAGAGTGCCTGTCTATTCATGAAAAATAAACCCCACCAGACTAAAATCCTTGAGTCTTATCTGTGCAGTCTCCCTGAGAAGCAAGGCACAGAGTGAGACAACCAGAAGCTCTTTCACTGAGGATTTATTAATGAGGAACCATTGTCTTGAGCAGCCAGAATTAGCCTGGATGGAATGTTATGTGTTCTTTCCCTGAAGCACAATGGAAGCCACATGTCATCTGAAGGTTGTCCTGCTAATGGAATCAGCGTGGGAGATGAATGAATCACAGCCCAATGGCACCAAGCTCCCAACTTATTATGGGGAAAGTCTTGTTGATGGGATTGGAAATGCATGAGATCATGGGGTGCCTGGCTGACTCGGTCAGTGCAGCAAGTGACTCTTGATCTTGGGGTTGTAAGTTCAAGCCCCACTTTGGGTGTAGAGATTACTTAAATCTTTAAAAAAAAAAAAAAACCAAAACGGAAATGCATGAGGTCAACCATACTCCGTGTATCTATCTCCGCCTAAGAGAAATCCTTTCCTACAGAACAGTAAATACTCGAATTTGGTGACTATCACTCAGTCTATCCTAGGAGAGCCCTGGGATAGGAAATACTAGCATTTTCTGCTCAGACTTTCCTTCTGCGTCGCTCGGGTGACTTTGCATTTCTTTGCTCCAATGAGTATCTTCGAGTTGAGCTCACAATCCTGTTTCCTTCATTTCAAGATCCGTAAGGAGCACCTCACCATAGGTCCAGCTATTGAAGGTCTTGTGTGCATTAATCCTTTGCTCCATTCCAAGTCTTCATCTCTTTTACAGAATATCTTGTCCGGCTCCAGGCTGCCCTACCTCCTTTCTGCCGCTGGCCGAAGGAGATGGTGTATAAGGTGTTCCTACTCGCAAGCAATGACTAGTTGGACCACATTTCTTCCAGCTAATGATTCTGAAGTGCTAAGTTCTGAAATGCTAAGAACATAGGTCCTGTTCGCATTTTGAAATGTCACTGTCCAGGGACTTGGGGAGAAAAGGCAAGTTAATTTGGTTCTGCAGCATCAAAATGTATTTGACAACGGGAAGGGGCTTGGCAGAGAACGCTCTGCGAACCCTGTGTGAATTTCCTAGGGTTGCTGTCAAAGTCCCACAAACTGAGTGGCTTCCGTGACCAAAATGTGTTGTCTCCCCCTTTCTAGGGGCCAGAGTGCAAGATCAAGGGATTGGCAGGGCTGGTCCCTCCTGGGAGGGCTGCGAAGGAGAATCTGAGACGCTCTCCTAGCTTCTGATGGTTGGCAGGCAGTCTTTGGGGTACCCTAATCTCTTTCTTCATGTTCCACGGCGTTCTCCCGTGTGCTTGCCTTCTTAGGTCGCACGGCTGTGTCTGAGACATCCTCCCGCAACTCAAGTTCCAGGGCGAGGCAAACAGACATGGGGTGCTGCTATCTTTCTTTCGCTGCCACTGGTAATGGCAGTTCCCAGCACTCGAGAGGTCTACAGGGGGAGGTGGAGCCCGGGCAGCAGAATGGAGATGCAGGGTGATGCAAAGGGACAAAAAGCCCTGGGCCCCGCTGCGTGACTTCAAGCCTCAACATCCTCATCAAAGTGAAAGAAGTGAAACCGGTGGCTCCTTCAGGTCCCTGCGGCTTGTAGGGCGAATTCTTGGAGCACCTGGGGAATCAAAGTACAATCTCGGAATTTAGAGATTAACTTTGCGCTGCATGTCCACCAGGAGGCAGTAGCTGTCTGCGTGTGGATCCAGGGCCCTTTGAAGAGATGGCTCTCCTTGATGTCTGTTCATGAAAAAAGAAAAAGTGGTCAGATAAGGAATCTCTTTTCAGTTTTCCCCTCAACGCCAAACTCCTCTAGAATAATGACTTGTAAGTAACATCCATGCCGGGCAGTAAGAAAAACTGTGTTCTCTTGTTTTCTGCATCAGACTGAATTTCCCCGGAACCGACCCCCTCACCTGGTGCCTGGGTGGCTCAGTCGGTTAAGCATCTGACTCTCGATTTCTGCTCACGTCCTGAGATCAAGCCTCACATCAGGCTCCTTACTTGGCGGGGAGTCTGCTTCTTCCCCTTCCTCTGTCATTCCCCCTGCTTGGACTCTCTCACTCTCTGTCTCTCAAATAAATAAAATCTTAAGGAGAGGAAGGGGAAGAAGAAGGAGAAGGAGGAGGGGGAGGCGGAGGAGAAGAACTGACCCATCACCCATAAGGAACCATCTCTTTCTCCTAATGTGTTGAACTTGGAGATCATGGACTTGTTAAGTCACAAAT
This sequence comes from Procyon lotor, assembly GCA_028646535.1. Lineage (NCBI taxonomy): Eukaryota > Metazoa > Chordata > Mammalia > Carnivora > Procyonidae > Procyon > Procyon lotor. Next base: position 6,621,054 of record CM053613.1, read on the forward strand.
GTTCAGACCTGAAAAAGAAGGGCTCTTTGCAGTTGAGGAAACAGACCAGAGTGGCGAGTGTCTAGTTCAATATCACACAGTGGCAGGGCCAGAGTGAGAAACCATCAAAGTCAACTTCCTCTGCTGTATGAGAAGAAGTGATCTCTGAGGTTCCTTCAGGCCTAACTGGATCACCTGACCAGTGATCTCTGCTCCCCATGGTGATTCTAACTAAGCATTAAATTTTGCTTGCTTGGTAGGTTGGTTTTCTTAAAAAATAGACTTTATTCTTTTAGAGCATTATTAGGTACGCAGCAAAGTTGAGTAGAAGGTACAGCGATTTCCCATGTATGCCTCGGCCCCAAGCATGCCTAGCGGCCTTCCGTTGTCCATATCCCCCACTGCAGTGGTACGTTTGCTTAACTGCTGACCCTACATTAGGTTCACTCTTGATGTTGTACAGTCCGTGGATTTAGACAAATTTATAATAATACACATCTACCATGAAAGTCTCATGACAGAGTAGCAGTTTCACTTCCCCCCAAATGTTCTGTGCTTTGCCTTGTGGCCA
>CM053613.1:6622103-6678906 GCA_028646535.1 Procyon lotor
TCACCCAGGGTCAGGCCAACTGCAGCGCGGAGGCCCCGGTCCGGCCGGCCACAGACTACTACTTCCATTTCTACCGCCTGTGTGACTGAGCTGCCTTCTCCGAGGTGGCGTCCCTTCCGCACTGGACGTGGTCGCGTCACTCTGGAGCCTGTCGCCTGCCTGGCTCTCTGCTGTTCACCGGCACGTCCCTTGCAGAGACTGACCCGGGCTCGGCCCTCCCCGGGACTGGGGAAACTGGAAGTCTTCACACTGGAGTTGCTGTTCCTGCTGGTCGCCCCTCACGCCCGAACTGCAGGGGGAGCCAGGGAGACTCCTGCGGCCGTGTCTGTCCAGCTCCGGTGGCTGGAGGGCTGGCTGCCGGGGCCCTGGAGGCGAGGGTAAGCCTGTGACTGTCCAGGGCCTATCCGCCTACTCTCCCCTTTTGAGACTTCGAGCCGCCCCTCTTTTGGAGTGGGGACCTGCTGCCTTTCACTTGGCTGGAGCCCTAGAAGACTTGGCTGGATCCACGTGTCAGTGGAAAGTATACGGCCCTGAACCTCGAAGCTGCTCCCCGAAGGGTGGCGAGGTGGTGGACTTTTTGGGGTTTGACTGTTACGCCGGACACGGGGACTTTGAAGCTTTAAGTGTGGCCCAGGAGGTCTTTTCTCCCTGGGAGCACTGGCTCCCAAGAGCTCCCAGGGCAGCTGAAGCCAGCCCTGGATGGGTTGGAAAGACTGACCGTGTGCCTTATGTATACTTAGTGCCCGGCTGAACCAGCGAGGGGGCCAAGCGGCCCGGTCAGCCTTGGACCCTTGAACCTGGAGTATCCTGGAAGGGAAGTTCCCTGTGAGCCCCCCCATCATGGGTGTTGCAGCCCCATGGCCTGGGCTCCTGGGAACTTCCAGAACTTGCAGTCGTAGCTGTGACCCATCATTCTCTCTGGGCAGAGGAGCAGGAATCCCTGCAAAGCAGCAGGCTGGTCTTGGCTGGGGCGTGGAGACAGACGGCTTTTGCTGTTATTAATGAAGTAATTACTACAATGCACTTAGGCCGGGGCAGGAGTGGAAGGAGGGAGATGGAAAGGCTGGAGAAGTGCAGAGCCCTCGGGAGACACTTAACAAGATGGGGCCCTGGCTCTGATCCCTCCCGGGGGGGCCTTGAGACACCCATCCCACTCCCGACCGCGACGACTCTGGCTTCTCCCTCCTCTCTTGTCTGCTGGCGACCTCGTCTCCCCACATCAAGGGCTCCCATGCAGGGCTCGACTAGCGCGCGCCTGGCTGTAGGCTCCATCGCCGCCCCCTCCTCCTGGAGGCGGAGCAGTGGGCTTGTGGTCCTGAAGAAGTCTTAACTTAAGTGCTAATGGTACAGGAACCGTTCGCAGTGGGAGCCGGGAGCGTTCTGAGGCCGTATGAGGCTCACTGAGGAGTGTGGAAAGCATTTAGCTACGTCTACGCAGGTTCAGTAAGGGGCACAGGAATTGCCGTCCCCGCCCTGTGGTATTCTGCCACCTCTCTGGGAAGCAGGCCTTACCCCTCTCCGACCTCTCATTCTCAGCTTCGAATGGGAGGCCTTTCTGTGGGGAGCTGAAATCTTTCAGAAGCCTGTGAAGTGCGGGCCCCCTTCGGCCATGGGTCTCAAAGCACTTATCCTCAGGGGAATCGGGGGATAGGGATACCCCGCCTCCCACCTCCCTTCCCAGGGCGGCTCCACTCCCTCATTCTGACATAGGAATTGCGTGGCTCCCCACAGCATGCAGGGGGCGGGCCTTACTTAGGACTACTCTGCTCTCTCCCCGCACTGGGGGGGGAACCCTCCCGAAATGCCTTAAAACTGCTGAGCCCCACCCTTTGTAATAGGATTCTGGGGCTTCCTCAGTGAGGGTGCCTGTCCGTGGACTGTGGCCCCTCCATCCTTAACTGGAAAGTGACCCTCCACTGCCCCCTGGAGCCCTTCTGGACACAGCATAGCCCCAATCTGGTTAGCAGCTGGCTGTTTCCATGCCTGAGGAGGGATCCTCAGTGCAAGCATTGGGGCCAAGCTGGGGCTCCAAGCTGCTTGGCGCAGGGGGTGGGGTCAACCTTGGACCAAAGTTGCCTTAAGCCCATGGAGGTAAAAAAGGGCTTCAGGGAAGGGGAGTGGGTCACCTGCTGGAGGCTGACGGCTGGTAAGTAGGGGTCTCAGCTCCATTCCCGACGTGGGGTCCAGCAGCCATCTCTCTTCCTCTCACCCATTTGGCATTTATTCCTATAGCCACCGGGCTAATCTCCCCCAAGCTTCAAGCTGTACGTAGGGCCTCTCAATGCACGAGTCTCTCTGCCCATATTGTACCCTCCCCCTCCACGAAGGCCTGCATGTGCATAGAGCGCCCCTCCCTCCCAGTTAACCCCCAGTCCCTGTCCCTGCGTGCTGACTCCTATTTATCATGTACCAACTCTGACTCTGCAGTGGGCAGAGGGAAGCAGCCCTGGGCCTGCTTGCTTCCTGCTCCTGTTCTTTTCTTCTGAAGTAAATATACATATATAAATAAATGTAAAAATACGGCTTTGTATCTGACCTTGCCTCCCCATCTCTTCTTGAGACTGTTGTGGTAGGAGATGGAGTCGCCTGTGGGGCTAAGACCAGCTGGAGCCTCTGGGGTTCCTGAGCCAGACAGATGCCTTGTACCCCATTATCCTTCTTAGCTTCATGCCAGGCCTGGGAACAGGACTCAGCAGCCCCCTCCCCTAGCCACATGCCATAGACCTACCGCTGCCCCACCTGGGTTAAAGGAGCCACCCCAGGGCAAACCCCCTCTGGGGACAAGCGGAGCTTTGTGAAGGTCCCCGGCACACAGAAGGGTGGCTACATTTAGAGGACGGGATTGACTCAGGGCAGACTCAATTGGTGCGGGTTCCCAGAGAGGTCTGCTCTAAAAACAGAAGAGGATAGGCCTGGCTCCCTCCTTTCCACAGAGGTTTAAGTTCCAAGGACAGACACCCCTCGCATACCCGCCTCACCCCTCACAGGTAGAGAAGGCGGGGCTTCCCAGCAGCAGAAACCAACTGAAAGGCAGAAGAAAAATGGAAAGGGGTGGGACAGGGGAAGTCACCTGGGTCCTGATGCCACCCCACTCCCCCCCCACCCCCTACCCCTGCGGAATGGGCACGAGATAGGATGGTCACACATCTGCCTTTATTGGGAGCAGCAGGTGGGACTCTTCCAGCAACAGTAAAAAAAATTAATTTACAAAAGCAGGAATTCAGCGAAGCCGCCTGGTTGGAACCTGAAAGAGGAGGGGGGGGGGATATCAAAATGAGACCCATGACCCTTCTTTCCACCTCCTTTTCTCACTGGCTCCTGTGCTCCTGGGGCAAGGGCGATCAGCCCACTGCTCTGAAGGTGGGCCACCAAAGCCGATTCTCAGTGACCTGTTCAGCGGATTATCTGCAGCAAGGGTTTTGGGTTTTTTCTTAATCACTTAGTCAAGATTTATCTTAATGACTAAAAACATTCAAAGTAACCACAATGGTACTCCTTGCGGCAAGTTGGAAGTCCCAGATGCTGACCCCCTTTTAATCCATTCCCAAACAGCCTTGCCAGGTAAGTGACGTATGATGTGCAAGGAGGTAAATGTCTAACATGAAAAGACTGTGCCCGCAGCCCTATGAAGTAGATCCCAAAGCCCGATTTAGGCCCTGGACAGCGTGCAGACCTTAGAATGACAATGTAGGGCGCAGATCCCCATTTGGGACAGGGAAAGAGGCACACGTGCCTGGTGTCCCTCTCCACTCTGCTGAGTCTGTCACCATTAACCAAAGTGTTGCACAGGCCTGAGGACCCCGCTGATGGGGATGGGGGAAACTTCTCTAATGCCCACCCTGTCGCAGCTCTTACCCTTGGGAGCTCATACGTAGATGCCAACCCAGAGCAGCAGGAAGAGGACTCCAAAGCCCATGAAGAGCGAGGCCACCAAGGAGATGAGGAGCTCTTTGTAGATATCCCGAGTGTACTTGGTGGAGGTAACCTCATAACTGGCAGGGTGATTAAGGAGAAGCAAAGCAATCTACTGCGTAGGACAAGAAGCCTGGCCAGTGCAGCTCCAAGAAAAAGGTACACGGTGAGCCTTCTAGAAGGCTTGCCTGGCTCAGTGTAGGCAGGAGGAGGGGCCCGAGAGATGACCTGGACTCCGTTACTTTACACCAGCCCTCAACCAGCCATGAAGAAATCAGGCCCAGAGGGTTAGGTCACTTGCCCCAAGTCACAGCTAGTTAACAGTGGAAGTGGCACTAGGCCTCATATCTCTTGCTGCCTGAGCATACCCTTCTTTTAACCACTTTTCCAACTTCAGATCCCCTATCCCCAACATCCAGTCCAGCCAGCCTTCTGTTCACTATCCTGGAAATCTGAAGAGCAAACTTGAGCTCCCCTGAACTTGGGAAATAAGGCCAGCACCTGACCTTGGACATCAACAGCTTTTCTTCAACCTCCTTACCTTCCCCTTCCCCCCACACCAGAGCAAAACCGGGAGGGTGCATGTACCCAGCATGGTTTCTCCCTCGGTTTCCCTCATTGCTAATCCTGGCCCCCCTGGCTGCTCAGTAAAAGGATACACGAAGAACCAGGCGGTAAAGAACATGCCAATTGCCAACAGCACCACGGTCAGATGGGGGAAGACAGCAGGGTTCACTGGGCTGGTGTATCTGCTCATGGCCTCGAGCTCCTAGGGGAGGGCATGAGATCAGAGCTATTAAAGAATCCCAGGACTTCAACCTGAGAGAGAGTGTGAGATCCTCAAGGAGCCTCCTCCTGCTAGAACTTTTAAAGGTCGGTTTCAGCCTGGGAAATATGGAAGTCCTTCAGAATCAACATCAAGCAATTCCATTTGGAAATGGTATCGATGATATCTTAAACTGAAGGTGACACTTTGCTTTTCAACATGAGAAAAGAAGGGCAGTTGAGAGCCAGAGGCTGACACAGAAGGTGACTGACTGGCTATCGATCAGTGGTCCCTAACAATTTTTGAGACCACTGATGACTACGAAAAAAAAGTGATAAAAAGGATGGACTGTGCCCAGGGTAAACCACAAGCAAGAAAAAGTTTGCCTGTAATTTTAGGAGCTTTATGGACCCATGTCTGTAGACACTAAGCTCAGAATCCCGCTGTAATACAGAGCCTGGGCCAGGACCCAATCTCAACTTCTATACCTGTATTCTTCACACTACGCTATTATGGAATCTCAGGATCTACTGACAAAAAGACTTCAGTTAATAATCTGGCTCTACTGAATAACCTGAATCTCAGTAAAATACTTACAATAATACTACTCAGAAAGTTGATGTATGATTTAAGAAAGATGACGAACGTCAAAGCATCTAGCTCATTTCTTGGCATAGAATAGTCGTTCAAATGGTGTTTGTTTCCTTCCCGAGCTTATAGGGAAGATTATGAGATAATGCTTGTGAAGGAGGGCTGTAAAGTTCTGTACAAATGTTGACTTCCATTGTCACTCACCAGCCAACGCTCCTAATGTCCAGAACATAACAACTCTAGAGAAATAAACTGACCCCATTGTTCTAGGAGACACTGGAATTCAATTCAGTAAACATTTATGCCCCCCTCCCCCCAAAAATGATAAAGACAATCGCTGCCATTTATTGGGCCTCCAATTGCAGGCCCTGTGTTTGGCACTGGGAATACAAAGATGAATAGACATCATCCCAGAGCTAGATGCACGTCAGATGGTGGTCACTAGGAGGCGTGGCAGATAACAAAGAAGTCCACGACATGTGGCAAGAGGTCTGTACAGAGGTTGTGGGAGCTCCCAGGAGAGAGCGGCCAAGTGCCTGAGACAGTCGGACGAAGAAGGCTGAACATCTGCCCTGGGCCTCGTAGGATGAGCAGGAGTTCAGCAGGAGGAAGAACTTTCCATATAGAGATAACAGCTTAATCACATGTAACAGAGATAAAAGCTCAAGGTAGTAAAAATGCACCTCACACGCCTCGCCCCTTAAAAGTCGCGAGATCAAATCCTCAGCCTAACGAGTCCCACGCAAGGGGCTTCCCTTCCCGCCCCCTAAGCCCAAGCCGGAGGATACAGAAGCCTCCCGCTGTCTGGATCTCGGGCGTCTGAGGCCTTCGTGAGAGAGACGGGGTGTGGGACGGGCCCCAAGGGGTCCTCACAGTCCTGTCCAAAACGCCCCTCAACCCCCTCACCATTTTGCCAGGCACCGGGTCATCCACCGCTCCGCCACTGGAATAACACGTCAGCAGGAGCAGGCGCACTGTTCAGCGGAAGAGGAAGTGCCCCCTCGCGCGAGTGGCATTGTGGGATTTGTAGTCCTGTGGGTTAGGATGTAGCGGGGGCTGCAGCCTGTCGGCGCCTGCTGTGGAGCTGGGGTAAGGGTAGGCCGGAGCCACTAAGAGGGTACGTTCTCCTCGGCGGGACTGTTTGGCACAAGGGGAACTGGCCTAGGGAGTCGGGCCCGGCCCCACATTTCCCAGGAGGCTGTGCGCGGCAGCGGTCACGTGACGGGAGCGCGGGCTTTGGAAGGCGGCGGAGCGCGACAGGAGCCGCGGCGGAGGAGCAGGTTGCGGGGTCCAGCACCGTCCTGGGCAGCACCGGACCCAGCGCTAGCTGTCGAGGCCTCGCGCCCCAAAGGCCAGGTGAGACCCCATGGGAAGCGTCTCTGAGGCCGCCTCGCTCTGGGTGTTGGCGGGGGTGTGCAAGGGGCGTCTGCCGCTTGCGGGGCGGAGGCCAGAGTGCGGGCCCACCACCTTCCCGCTCTGCGACTCGGACCGGTCGCCTAACCTCCCTTCATTTATGGAAGGGGGGTGATAGCTTCCACGTTATGGGGCCGTGAGGTATTTTGACCAAGATCCTGGATGAGAAACATTTTGGAGACTTCACTGGTTTAGACCCCTTTCCCGCCTCCGGCTGTTGGGGGCCGTGGGAGGCTGGCAGCCCCGCAGGCACTGACCCCTCGGTAAGCCTCCTAGCAAAGCAGCCAGCCTGAGGCGGGACCCAGACGATCGGTCGAGTGGCTTCTGCGGGAGAAAGGGTTCCGAGCACCCAATGTATGGCAGGAGCCAGAGGATGGCGGGAGGAGGGCATGGCGGAGCAGCAGTGATAAGGCCTTATCCTAGCCTTTGCGTTGGCCCCAGACTGTGAAGGTAGGTTGGGAAGCAAAGCGCGGATGATCCTGACGCCAGGTTGAGGTGTTTGGACTTAAGTAGAAGGGGGATGTAGCAGGGTCACTTATGCTTTGGAAAGAATTCTGTGAAAAGTGGGAGCAATGAAAAGGTCTAGTGTCATCTTTCTTGGAGTGTCAGACACATACTACCAGTGGGAACACGATGACTTTATTTATTTATTTATTTATTTATTAAGAGTTTATTTATTTGAGAGAGAGAGCGCGTGCACATGAGGTGGGAGAGGGCCAGAGGGAGAAGCAGACTCATGGGAGCCTCATGTGGGACTTGATCCCAGGATTATTACCTGAGCTGAAGGCAATGGCTTAACCAACTGAGCCACCCAGGCGCCCCACACGATGACTTTAAATGGCATCCAAAAAAAATCCTTTTTGATAGTCACACATTTAAAACATTAAAATATAACCTATACAGCCCAGGCATTACTGCTTAAGAGGAGTTCTCTTTTTCAACTTATCTTGTTGAAAGTTTTTAAAGTTTTTAAAACCATGGTGTCCATTTAAAGAAAATATTATGTGACTGAAAGTACAGGTTTTAGATGGAAGCGGCAAAAAATCGTGAGGGTGGTTTGGGTCCGACCGAAGTTTGAGAAGCACTGCCCTAGGAAATACTCCTGAAGGGGCCTGAACTACAGAAGTGCAGTGCGGGACTGAGCTTGCCAGCCTCCTAGATCAGGACCTAGGGTCAGGTAGGAGCCATGAGGTTCACATTTCAGACTTAGTGGTAGAGAGAAAATACAAAGGGAAAGACTTAAAATTCCTAGCAACATCGTGGTAGAAGTAGAAACCAGGTGCAGTGCCGAGGGGATGCTGAAGGAAAACTCGAGCAGCAGCGAGCGAGAAAGCCACATAACTCTTGTTCAGATATATCAGTCAGGGTTCTCCAGAGAAACAATAAAGTATAGGATATGGACAGATACAAGATTTATTTTAAGGAATTGGCTCAGGTGATTGTAGAGGTTGGCAAGGTTGGAAATGATCGGGCTGGCCCACAGGCTACAATCTCATGCAGGAGTTGATGCTGCCGTCTTCAGGCAGAATTTCTTTGGGAAACCTCCGTTTTTGCTGCCAAGGCCTTACAGCTGATTGAATGAGGCCCGCCCGCCCCTGTGACGTGTGATGGAGGATAATCTCCTTTGCTTAAAGTCAACTGATGATAGATGTCACAAAATAACCTTGAGAGCAACAGCTGGATCAGTGTTAGAGTAAATAACTGGGTGCCTTAGCCTAGCCAAGTTGGCACATAAAACTTACCATCACTGCTGCTAAGAGGCAGGGAGCCAGAGGAATGTGTTGGGGATGTCCAGTCCCTGGCATAAAGGTACAGAGGAGGAACATATGAGTTGTCAACGAGTTGGCAAGAAGATAGATAACTCGTGTTTATTTTGCCACTGTGCACATTCAGCTTTATATTGTGGTTGCTTTTGTACCTGGGTCATCTCGTCATCTGTGTTTAGCCAGTATTTGCTTGTCGTTCAGGGCTCGGTTCTGTCATTATGGTCCCTGGACTCCTCAGGCGAAGCCGGGCACTCTCCTCTGGACTCTCAGGGTCCTTGATGCCCACCCCAGTTGTAGCCCTTACTGTGTGCAAGCCCTGTTACTACTGCCTTATCCACGAAACCTTAAGTCCCTCAACATCAGCAGGATCTTATTCCTCTTAACACCCAGTTTTTCCCACAATACTCAGAAAGCCTTAGTATTGATTGAGTGGGCTCCCTTGCTAGACGGTAAGTGTTTTCACAAATGGTGAACTTGTTTTGTTTATCTTTTCATCCTCTGCGGTCCCAAATTGGCGTCTTTTTTATTGTGCTCAGTTCATTCAATTGAAGGCATGAAGTTGGTGAGATAGCACCAGTTTTAACCCTTGATCCTTTGCATCCTTTAAGTTCCTTCTCTTCTTACTTTACTCCTTTCTTTTTTAGCTGTCCCTCCTCTGTATTGCTATGGGAATTCAAGGCCTGGCCAAACTGATTGCTGATGTGGCCCCTGGTGCCATCCGGGAGAATGACATCAAGAGCTACTTTGGCCGCAAGGTGGCTATTGATGCCTCTATGAGCATTTATCAGTTCCTGATTGCTGTTCGCCAGGGTGGGGACGTGCTGCAGAATGAAGAGGGTGAGACCACCAGCCACCTGATGGGCATGTTCTACCGCACCATCCGCATGATGGAGAACGGCATCAAGCCCGTGTATGTCTTCGATGGTAAGCCACCCCAGCTCAAGTCAGGTGAGCTGGCCAAGCGCAGCGAGCGGCGGGCTGAGGCCGAGAAGCAGCTGCAGCAGGCTCAGGCCGCTGGGGTCGAGGAGGAGGTGGAAAAGTTTACTAAGAGGCTAGTAAAGGTCACCAAGCAACACAATGATGAGTGCAAACATCTACTGAGCCTCATGGGCATCCCATACCTTGATGCACCCAGTGAGGCCGAGGCCAGTTGTGCTGCCCTCGTGAAGGCTGGCAAAGTCTATGCCGCGGCCACCGAGGACATGGATTGCCTGACCTTTGGCAGCCCCGTGCTAATGCGGCACCTGACTGCCAGCGAGGCCAAGAAGCTGCCCATCCAGGAATTCCACCTGAGCCGGATTCTGCAGGAGCTGGGCCTGAACCAGGAGCAGTTTGTAGATCTGTGCATCCTGCTGGGCAGTGACTACTGTGAGAGCATTCGGGGCATTGGGCCCAAGCGGGCTGTGGACCTCATCCAGAAGCACAAGAGCATCGAGGAGATTGTGCGTCGGCTGGACCCCAACAAGTACCCGGTGCCAGAAAATTGGCTCCACAAGGAGGCCCAGCAGCTCTTCCTGGAGCCCGAGGTGCTTGACCCAGAGTCTGTGGAGCTGAAGTGGAGCGAGCCAAATGAAGAGGAGCTCGTCAAGTTCATGTGCGGTGAAAAGCAGTTCTCGGAGGAGCGAATCCGAAGTGGGGTCAGGCGGCTGAGCAAGAGCCGCCAAGGCAGCACCCAGGGCCGCCTGGATGATTTCTTCAAGGTGACTGGCTCTCTCTCTTCGGCTAAGCGCAAGGAGCCAGAGCCCAAGGGGTCTGCTAAGAAGAAGGCAAAGACTGGGGCAGCAGGGAAGTTCAAACGGGGAAAATAAATGGTGTTTCCCCTCACACCTCCTTGACCCCAGAATATCTGCCTTATCCACCCTGTACCCTCGAGAGCTAGCGCTAGAGAAACCTCTGGGGGTGGGGAGGGGATGGCCTTGCTTCTCTAGCTCCGCCCTTCTCGCTAGTGCTTTTCCCTTTTGTACTTGATCTTACGGCAGGAACGCCGCAGAGCTACTTTGTTTTCTTCTTTTTTAGCTCAGGAAAGTATGTCAGGCTCAAAACACCTCTCAGGCAATTTAACGGACACTGAATCTATTGTTAAATGAAAGTGATTGCAACAAGTTGTGAAGAGGGAGTGGGAGATAAACTGTAGAGACAGCCGACTGGACAAAAATGATTTCCTGGCTGGCCAGCTGGTAGCTGACAGGCGTGGGTGGTGGAACCAGACTGCGCTTCTCTCTGGCTCAGCCTTGACCCGCGCTGTGGGGCAGCCAACTGGAAGACCGAGTCTTAATGGATGGGGAAGGCTGCTGAGAACCAAGACCGCAGGGAGAGCTGGAGTCCCTGGAGTTGGCAATAAGGGTCCGATTACTGGTTATGTGTCCTGGGGTGGGCAGAAACTTGAACTTGGCTATGTAACTTGAGTCTTCACAGTGGTTACTTGAGGCGTAAGATGGCGAAATTGTAATGTCCTCTCTGAGTTGAGACTTTGGGATAAGATGCTATTTTCATGTGCTGTTTTTGTTTTTGTGTTAAAGGTATGAGAAAAGAGTCAATAAAATTATAAAAGTAACCAGACCATCACGTTCTCTGACAACATTTGAAAACATCTCGAGTGTCCCCAGGCTTCAGGCAGTATAATGTTCTTATCTCGCTGAAGAGACACCCTGGAATTGTACTGTTACAAGAGGTTTGAGAGTGGCCACAAGGTGGCGCCACACCCCATAGAATGGCTAAAGCAGCTTTGGCAGGACTTAAGCCATTTGGAGAAGGCCTGGTTTAACTTAACTAGGAAAGCAGTTTTAATAAGTTGAATGGGTTTCTATTTTCCCACCTACTGTGTGAGATAAAGGAGCTCCTTTGAGAAAGCCTCACAGTTTCAATCAGCTACTTCATAGCATCCAAGCATTTTCCTTACCAGTTTATAAATTGTGAAAAAACTGCACTTCAGAAATTGCTTTCATGTTTCTTTTGAGGAATCAAATCCAGGTTGCTGTTTCCCATAGAGATGGAATGTTTTAAGAGTTTTATAATCCTGACAAAACTTGGTGGGGAGTTTCTAATTTGTTAGCATTCCTGTCACTGCCATTTGAAGTTAACAGGCACACTCAAGCAAATCTGAAATTTAAACTGCCAATATTCTAACAGATTAAGCGGAGAGAAGACTAAAGACTGGTGGTTTTCAAAATTTCTAACGGAGCAACCTATTTTTCAAGTGAAATCTTACGTGGCACCTCAGGATATGAGTTTCTCTGGCTGAAGAAGGAGTGGGACGTAGTCTCCCCAGCAGTGCTCTCAAAACTGGGGGGGACTCTCATATCACTGGTGTAGACAGTTCTATTCTGAGGGCAGGGATCTTGGTTTTGTTCACTGCTGTATCCATCAGTTGAATGGAACGGGTTTTCTCGGACTGGACCAAGCCACACAACTTTTGGGAGCGCCAGGTAATCTGATTCTAAGTCTGTGGTAATGCTGATGGGCCCCAGAGGTGGAAAGACTTCTTAGGGAGTGGTGGCCTCAGTGCTGTAGCTTTAGTTAAGGGCTTGTACCCTGTGGTAGTCAGACATGAGTGGTTTTCCTTTCTTCTTTCTTGTGTGTGTGTGTGTGTGTGTTTTTAAGATTTTACTTTTATTTGAAAGCAAGAGAAGGAGCACAAGCAGGGGGAGCCACAGAAGCAGAGGGAGAAGCCGACTCCCCACTGAGCAGGGAGCCCAATGTGGGACTCGATCCCAGGACCCCGAGATCATGACCCAAGCCGAAGGCAAACGCTTAACAGACTGAGCCACCCAGGCACCCCCATGGTTTTTTCTTTTTTAAAAGATTTATTTCAGGGCGCCTGGGTGGCTCAGTTGGTTAAGCGACTGCCTTCAGCTCAGGTCATGATTCCAGAGTTCCGAGATTGAGTCCTGCATTGGGCTCCCAGCTCCATGGGGAGTCTGCTTCTCCCTCTGACCTTCTGCCCTCTCATGCTCTCTCTCTCAAATAAATAAAATTTTAAAAAAAATTTATTTCAGATAGAGTGTGCACAAACAGGGTCAGGGAGGGGCAGAAGGAGAAGCAGACTGCTCACTGAGCAGGGAGCCTAACGTGAGAGGTTGATCACAGGACCCTGGTATCATGACCTGAGCCAAAGGCAGATGCTTAACCATCTGAACCACCCAGGTGCCCCTCCTCTTGTTTTTTCAAGTTGAGTTGTCTGGTCTTTTCTAGCTTATTAGCTACTGCACACTGCAGGCAAAACCAGTTCTACAGATTTTTACCGAGGGTGTTCTAATGTTCTTGCTCAGAGGGAGCTGTTCTAGCAAAACAGGCTAAAAAGGTATTGCTTTGCAGTCTGGCTCCGAAGCGCTGCACCTGCAGAGAGCGATTCAGGCAAAACACGAGACTCTTAGGGACCACCTGTATGGAGACCAGAAACAAGGTCAAAGGGTGAGGGTGTTGCCTCATGATAGGAGACGCAAGCCCACCCGGCTAGTGTTTCTGGGGAATCTAGCACTCGGACATAACGGGGTTCCTGAGAAGGGGCTGGCTTTCCTTTTCCTTGCCATGGTCTACCTGTGCCTTGGTGTTCTTGTGGAGGATCCTGATGTTCCTCTGCCCAAAGGCCTTGTGCAAAGGAGAGTCTGGGAACTCCTGGTCACAAAGTTCCAGCCAGAGAGGTAGGCAGTAACTTATAGCGCAGGCACAGGGAGTCCCACGGAAACGTGCAGAAGAAAATCGTGGATCACGACAAGTGAATAGCCTTCATTTGGTCAAAATTAACTTTATTTTTCAGCTTTACCTCATCTGGACGTGGTAACAAAATTGGCACACCCAAAAAGGATACAGATGTGGGGCCTAATGAAAGACAGTGCTTCCAGTGACGGGGAGGGAAGATGAGAGGAACAAAGATAAAACACGTAGGTTTGAATTCTGAAACACGGAGTTCAGGTGTTAGTTTGGCCATAATCTGTGACTGGAGGTGACTTGTCCTCTTTAAGCTTGTTTTCTCTTGTCATTGCTTGGATTGTACTGTTAAAACGGTCTGAGGCTTTGTCACTGGTGTCTCCCTCTGGGCACAGGAGACCACCCTGGTCTGGGTTAAGGAGAAAAGGCCACAGTGGTTGAAATGCGTTGAGGAGCTGGGCTTGATCCGACCGGCAGCCAGATGGCTGGGGGGGCTGGTGACAGACTCCTGACCCTTGCAGAGTAGGGACCAGAGGGACGGGGTGGGCTCAGCACCCGTCCTGCTTCTAGTCCTTTCTACCCAGGCTGGAGCAGAGCTGAACTCTTCTGCAACCCGTCCTGCCCTTGTCGTTGTCGCTTTAATCTTTGACAACCTCTAAGTCATCCCCACAGCCTTTCCCTGGGGGGGGGGTGTTCTAACCCCATCGCAGCTCGCTTTCAGATGGCCTTTATTCTCTCCTACAACCAAATGTGCACTCTTCTATGGCTCTGCTTTTTCCTTCTAGTTTGAGTTTCCTCCTTTCTGTATCCAAAATGCTCAATATGCTTAAAATAGGTGCCGTTGAACGGGCAGATCCCCCCTCACCTGCAGGGGAAAGCTGGGGCCATCGGGCAGAGAAGAGGGTGTGAAATGCAGAGGACAAGCCCTGGGGCTTAAGGCAAGACTGCTGGGCACACTCCTTTGCTGTAGACATGGGTTAGACTGTTACCTTTTAAAAACCAGAAAATTTTGTAATAAACTGTATTTCAGTATTAGACGGATAGGGTTTTTAAAGAGATTATCCTAAATTCCTACCTGCTGTCCAGCTGAGAAGATGCCTGAACCGAGCTGATAGCTCACAAACTATGTTTTTATCCTCCTACCTCTGGTTTAGAACCATGAAGTGATTATATTTAATTCACTGCTCCTACTCAGAAGTGATACTGTAACATAATTTCGCTTGTAGATAATTTCTTAACGACCTCTATATTCCTTAGGACTAAATTTTGTGTTTTCCTCCTGACTGGTAACTCAGGGGTCTCCCAAAGTAGTCACTTGTGCTAACTACTTTGTTAAACTTGGAATTATATGTAGGAAGACAAAGGGAAACCACTGGGAACTTCCATTTGTTTCTAGGGTGGGGATAAAGTTGCCCGTCTGTTCAGTTGTTTATGGATGAGAATCAAGAAGTGGACTCTCCATCCTAGGGGTGGAGGTTATCTTGTTCCTTGAGTGGTGGTTATAAGAGGTGATCCCAAGCTGAAGGGGGACTTTGAATGACCAGTAACTCTCCTTGCTCTTTTGGCAAGACCTAGGACCTAAGGCTCCCTGGGTGCCCTGGATGGAACATCAGCTCAAAGTCGATAATGCCAGGATCCTTCAAAGTCAGGTGTCTCCAGCACCACAGTCCTGGCTTTGCTCTGCCTGCTTCCAGAAGTGGGAAAATTGCTTCTCCAGGAGCCTGAGGCAGACCTAGGTCCCACCTAGCCATAGAGTGAGCTGAACCTCCCAGGCAGCGCACTAGACCAGGCCCCAAATCTAAATCTTGCTCAGAAGGTTCAGCCGCTCTATCTCCTCAGAGAGTAGAGAGTGGAGAAGGCACTGAGAAGCGGACCAGTGAGATGGGCTCACCCCTTTCCTGGCTGGAATTTTAATGTTAAATCTCTTGGTGATTTTTGGGCTCAGTAGGTCCTCCCTATTCTTCCAATACCCTCGGACTCCCTCTTGGCTCACCAACCATCAGTATCTGCCAAACTAAAAAAAGGAAAGTAAACTCACATCTCTGCCCCAATGGCTCCATCCCTCCCTCCAGGGGCCCTGCTTGTCTTTGGGTCTTAACATCTGTGCCTGGGAGATAGAGGGGAGGGGTTTGAACTGAGCCTTTAACTCCTCAAACCCACCCCCTCTCAATATTATAATTATAGTGGCATTTTCCCTCAAGCTCCCCTCTGCTTTGGTGCCAGAAACTCCTCTTCAGATGGGCTGGTATTATCAGTGAAGACAGGCATCTCTTCCAGATGGGGCAGCTGTTTTACTGGTGAAGATAGGCATCTAGCCAGAGCTGCCCAGACTCCTTCAGTGAGCTGTGGGGGCAAGGTGGAAGCAGGAAGTGAGAGAGAGAGAGAGCAGAGCCAGGCCCAAAAGCCAAACCATCCTACAAACGTGGAGTAGTGAGGCTCTTACAGAGGAATGGAGGCCGATCTCCATGGCATATGGCCCCTTCCCCCCACCCCCCTTTGCTTCTGAGAAATAGCTTGGGCCATGGCACTGGGAACAAAGGCTTGACTTGGTCGCAAGACCAGTGGAGCACCCTGCCTTTGTCTTGGTGGCCTCCATTCCAGAGGCCTGGGAAACCTGCCTGTTGCCCCCCTCCGCCCCCACGTCACCCACCCCACTGCCTGCCCTCTTCCCACCCTGCCAGCCGTCCTCCCTGGCTCAGGTACTCACTGGATAATGTCGGCGAAGGCTGAGAGCAGGGGCTTGGACTGGTACTCTATGCCATGCTTGGCACACAGCGACTGCACCAGGGGGGCCACTTTATGGTAATTGTGTCGAGGCATTGTGGGGAAAAGACTTCAGGGAGAACGGGACAGTCAGCGACTCCTGCCCGGCTCTTCCCACCTCCCCACCTGCCCCACAGGGACCATTCCCAGGACCCTGCTTCCCAGGTCTCCCTACTTACTGGTGCTCGATCTGGAAGTTGAGATGGCCACTGAACCAGTCATTGAAGGCAGACTTGTGGACATTACATGTCGCATGGAGCTGGAGGAAGAGGGCAGGGGAGAGTGTGGCTCCAGGTACCAGATGGAAAGGCCAGCCCAGCCTTCTCCAGGCAGAGCTGGCTGAGAGGAGCGGGGTGTGGGACGGTCCACTCCACATGGTGGCAGGAGAGAAGCTTCCAGCTAATGAGGCCGGGCTATCTGGGGACTTCTGCTATTAACTGTCCCAGCCCCTTGCCTGCATCAGTGCCCACCCACCCTTTTCATTAGCTGTGTTGTCCCCAGGTCTTCCAAGTGACCGTCCCTTACCTGGATGGACACCCAGTCCATGTTCCGGTCGTGATCAATGTGCATGGGGATATGGTTCATCTGTGTGACCCACACAAACCAGTTGCTCTCCAAGAACCTGGGGGATACGGCACACGGACAAAACCAGGCTAAGCCAGCGTTCTCCTCCAGATACCGGCCTGGCCATCTTCCCAAGCCAACCCCTGAGACCTGCCCCCCGCCGCCACCTCCTTCCCCAACAGATACTACCTGACCATGAAGAAAAGGCCCAGAAGGCCTTTCAGTCCCAACAACGGCCCGTAGGTGAGGAAGAGGCGGGCATAGAAGGTGATCATCCAGGCCAAGTCCTGCATTGAGAGGCAGAGAGCACCATGACTGGCACAAGGCACTTGCTTCTCTTGCTTTCCTTTCACCTGCTCGCATGGTACAGCCCCTCTGCCAGGGACCGAGACCGGAACACCATCACCGGCAGCTTCTCCTCGCCGCCCAGGCCCGCAGTATCGCGTGCCACCAGGCCTTCCTTCCTTCCGATCCTGGTGGCGGCCCCCAGTCCTCCTTGCCTGTTTCCTCCCCAGGTGCCCGGCCTCCAGCTCCTCCTACCCCATCAACGTCCTTTACCCCGTCATCATGCTGCCAAATGAATCTTCCAGGACAGTGGCTCGGTCTGCGCCAGTGCCCTGATCCGGCACTTCTTCAGCATCACTGTTCTCCCCTGAGGCGAGTCCACAACACGTCCAAGTGGCCAGAATTGCCCCTCACGTCCCAGCTTCTCTGCTCAGGGTCCATCCTCCCTCCCCCCGCCCCACCTCTGCCTACCCTCCAAGGCCAGCTACGAAAGTGACTTCACAAAGCCTTTCCTGCTGCCTCTCGTCTAGCCAGAAGCAGGCAGGGCCGTTTTAGAATCCCAGAACCTTCTGCATTTACCTCTTCCCCACCCCAAAGCCCGGCTCCTGGCATAATGCCAAGCACAAGAACTTCAGGAGGTACCAGCTGAATGAAACGGGTGGGGGGCTGCGCCTGGGTGGCTCAGTCCGTTGAGCATCCGACTCGTGGTTTTGGCTCAGGTCATGATCTCAGGGCCGTGGGACTGAGCCTGGCGCTCCGCGCTCAGGACCAGATCTACTTCAGAGATTCGCTCCCTCTCCCTCTGCCCTGTCCCCTGCCTGTGCGTGCTCACATGTGTGTGTGTGTGTGTGCGCTCTCTCTCATGAACGAATGAATAAAATCTTTAAAAAAAAAAAAAAGAAATAGGGCATTGGGAGGCAGGCTGTCTGCTGAGTCTAGATCATCCCATCCAGAGACAAGGAAGGTCTATACTCACTTCTATCAACTTCACTCTAAATCAGGCCTGGCGTCAATCTCAGTGAGCTTTCCTCTGGAGAAC
This sequence comes from Procyon lotor, assembly GCA_028646535.1. Classification (NCBI taxonomy): domain Eukaryota; kingdom Metazoa; phylum Chordata; class Mammalia; order Carnivora; family Procyonidae; genus Procyon; species Procyon lotor. The sequence goes on from CM053613.1 coordinate 6,639,850, forward strand.
CACCATTCCCCTCCCTCACGATTCTGAAGACAAAGGATGTGGAACTCGGGGGCCATGGATACTCACCACCCACTTCTTCCGCTGGATAACAAAATAGAAAATATACCACTGGAAGTAGAGAGGCAGCAAGGCTGGGGGCCCAACTGGGAAGGAAATGGAGACAGGGAGGAGGTGTGAGCAGCACGAGGGCAGTTCAGTGCCTGCGGGGTGGCCTCTGGCATGGGGCCGCCCCCTGCGGCCTCCTCCTGCGGCCCCTTCCGGCTGCCTTGGCATTCCTCACTCCGTTGGGACCGGCAGGCACTGAAGGTGGGCACGAATGCGAGTCTGAAGAAGGCAAAACCTCCCAAGAGGATGCCAGGAGGGTGAAGGCGGAAGTGGCATTCTCTTCCAGTGGAAGGCGGCGGCTGGGGAATCTCGAGCTCCCCCCACAGAACCTAGCCTGCTGCCTGTCCTCGAGGTCCCCTGCCCTGGGTTCCCAGCTGCTCGGCCACGCTGGTGAAGGGATGGGCGCAGGAAGCCCCGCCGAGGCTGCAGGGGCCAAAAGCTCACTCCTGTGGACCAGGGAAATGAGCCTGCAGCGCCCAACCTGAAGCCCTGGAGGGCAGGCACGGGAAGGGGCCGAGGGATTTCTCTCAACACTGGGAGTTGAAGAAGGGGTCCTGTCCTGATGCTGTCCCGTTTCCTTTTCTGTGTCCCTTCTCTGCAGGGTCCTCATGCTCCCTATAACCCCTGCAGGGCCACGCTCGCCTGTGACTCCTCTGTCCCGATGTGCCATGGATTCTAAAATTCTTTCAGGCATTTCTGCTCTACCCTTCTATCCCATCCCCCTTTCTCCAGGAGTGATGGTTCATAACAGGCAGTTAGGATAAACTCCTCCTTTCCCTTCCTTTAAAAATTTGAATTTTTAAAGGAATTAGAAAACTCAAATTCTAGGCATCATGAAGATTTTTAAAAGCAAGGAATACAGAGCAGTCTTCAGAGAGAGCTTAAGACAACCCCAAAATGCCCTCCTTTCCGGCTCTAACAGCCCCTCGACTTCCTGTCTGAGTCCGTGTCTAGTGCGGGACGGCCCCGCAGTCATCTTGGCCCAAGTCTGCTTCCCCAGGTTTAAGGTTTTCTCGTGACGCCTGCACCTGCCCACTCCGTGTTCCTGCAGAAGCCGGGGCGGAACTGGAGGAGCTCCTTGGCCCCCGATACACATGCACCTTGACCGAACATGAGCCTGGTAACTTTGCTCCGCTGAGGCGGTGGTCTGCTCCTGCGCAGAGGGTAGCCCAGTCGGGGACGGGGCACCTCCTCCAGGCTCTAGCTGAAATGCCGCAATCCTTCAGGAAGTCACCTTTTCCTCGCAGCCCTTCGGCGCCCCGACCCCAAGAGCCCCCCTGGCCGGCCGAGCGCACTCACTCAGGAAGAAGTACTTGTGCTGGTGGTTGTACGGCATGTACTTCTTCTTCTGCTTCCCAAGCTGTGAGCAAAAGCAAACACAAATCAGTGCCCACAGACCCGTCACCCCCTGCGAGCCCGGCTTCCCCCACTCAGGAGCCGAGGCCTCCTCTGGGGGCTGAGCTCGCTGCTGCTGTGGGAACTCCAGCAGGCCCGGCCTTCCCTCCAGCCCCCGGCGCGTACATGGCCTGCAGCTCCGGGGCCCAGCCGCACGGGCGCGAGTGCAGGACCCCTGCAGGGCCCCAGACGCCCCACGTTCATCCAGAGACACTTTTGTCATTAAGGTCTCCAGGCCCTTGCACGTCCTCCCCCTTTCCCCATCTAGTGCTTTTTCTTTTTTTAAGATTTGTTTACTTATTTTAGAGAGTGGGGTGGGGGAGGGAGAGAATCCCAAGCAGACTCCCCACTGAGCACAGAGCCTTGACTGGGGGCTTGATCCCAGGACCCCGAGATCACGACCTGAGCCCAAATCCAGAGTCGGCGGCACAGCCGACTGAGCCGACCGTAGACAACCACGTATAGCCCTACCCAGGCCCTTATCCCCTCTCCGTCCGTCCATCCAGACCCTCTTTTGGTCTCCTGACTACAACACAAACTTCATAAAACCCCTGGAATGCTAAGCGAAGTCTGGCAAATATTTGCAGAAAAGGAACAGAACAACATGGCAATCTGAAGGTTCTGGCAGGGCTTTTTCCAGGGGGCAGTAACCATCTTGTAGGCCTAGCTGCTCAAGAGGTGGGCCGCTGCGGTCAGGTCAGTCAGCCCAAATGCCCATGCGCACAAAATCACGACAGCAGAACTCTGCTGTCGCGCTTGATGGCTCCTTCTGCCCCTCTTCCCCAGTAAGTTCTGGCAACGGGATGAGCCCAGAGCACAGGAGGCTCCCTCTGCCCGCCCAGCTCCTCTTTCTCCTGTGCATCCACCCACCCGCTGTTTTTGACAATAACATTTATTCTCGGTTAGTGAGAGCTTATTCTGCACAAGGCACTTCTGCTAAATAAAGCATTCTTTCTGTATTAACTGATGAAATTCAAAAAAGTATTCACTGAGCACCTATTATGTTCTAGATGCTGAAGATACAGACGTGAACAACACGAAAGTTCCCACTCTCGTGGAGCTTATAATTTGAGGAGAGGAAGCTGGTGACTCAAGGTAATTAACAGATCACACACAGGAAGACAGGACAAAGTGAGGGAGCAGCGTCTTGGCTCTGCTGGGCAGGTATGGTCTCTCTGAGGTGTTGACATGTGAACTGAATGAAACCTGAATGATAAGGAGCCGGCAAAGCAGAAATTCAGGGCAAGAGCATCCAATGCAGAGGGAACAGCTAGTATAAAAGCGCGGGATGTTTAAGGGACAGAAGGGGTAATGTGGTTGCGAACAGTGAGCCAGCAGGGGAGAGGACTGATGAGGCTGGGAAACTGGGGAAGGCCGATTCACAGTGGGCCTTGCAGAGCCCTGGGAAGACCCTGGTCACGAGCCTGGGTTTTATGCCAGTGCTGATGGGAAGCCACCGGAGGGCTTCCAACAGGTGTAGCATTATTGGCTTTGCACTTTGAAGGGCTCACTCTGCGTGCGGGAGGAGAGAATGAACTGGAGCGGGGGGTGGGGGTGGGGGGCAGTTGCGGGGAGACCAGTAAAGAGGCTGCAGCAGGAATCAGGCTCCGAGACGGACGGGGGTGGGGGATGGGAAGCCGGGGGGCTGGGAGACGTCTGTGCATTTGGGATGTCTTGGAGACGCTAGTAACAAGGCTTGCTGATGAGCTGGGCGTTGGGGTGAGGTTCACCCCATCCCCCGAGGGGAAAGCTAGAAGAGGAGCACTGTCTTGCTTGGTGGGGATGAGAGGGAAGAACACTGGCCTGTTCTGGAACCGTTATGGAAGGGAGTCCTGCCCACTGCTGCCTCCTCGGATGGCAGTCAGATGCTACTCTGATCGTTGGGACTGCCCCGTTGTGCTTCAACCCTCAGACAGAGCCAGAAAGTGTATTTAGGGTGAGGTGTCCCCTGCGTTTTCTTGTTCTCCAGGAGACTCGGGAGGCAGTGAGGGGGAGGCCCTGGGGTCAGCCTGGGAGTCGGCACCCAGAGGGGCCGAAGCAAAGGCCAGGCAGCCCGCAGCCAGGGCGGTGACTACGAGGCAGCCACCCTCGGGCTCATAACTAGACAGGAAGGTGTCTATTGATCCTACATCACTTTCTGTTTTTAGTGTCTGCGAATGGGGGTTTCTGGAAAACCCTAGGACCAAGAAGTAATACAGGCAGTAGTGTGAGAAGGTTCTCTTCCACTTAAACTCCCACTTTTTTTTTTTTTTTTTTTTGACCCTCTATAGTGACAGTAGAAGTGCTACCAAAAGCTGGACGCTCTGCCTAACAAACCCCCACGGGTGGGACCACAACACAGTGCTGGGTGTGCAGCAAACCAAGTCCTTGCTTAGGAGGTAGGAAAATTAGGACATTATGGACAGGTGGGGCGTAAGCCTCAAACAAGGGCGTCCTGGTGCCAGGACAGCCAGTGCTGTGATGACCTTTCCAGGGTCCTTCTCCTGGCCCTGCACTCACTCAAGCCTGGAATGGAACAGTCCTGAATTCCTGGCAGGCTGAAGTGTCATAGAGTGAGGGGAAGGGGGTCTGATGGGACTCACGCTGCAGCCTAGAACCTCAGCACAAAGGGTTTTAGAGTAACCTTACAAGGGGCGCCTGGGTGGCTCAGTGGGTTAAAGCCTCTGCCTTCGGCTCAGGTCATGATCACAGGGTCCTAGGATCGATCCCCACATCGGGCTCTCTGCTCAGCAGGGAGCCTACTTCCCCCCCTCTCTCTGCCTGCCTCTCTGCCTACTTGTGATCTCTCTCTCTGTCAAATAAATAAATAAAATCTTTAAATTAAAAAAAAAGGTAACTTTACAAACAGCTCTGCTGGCCATTCAAAGCCTCCTATTGCCTTCTGTTCGCTAAAGGCTCTCGAGATCTCCACCCTCAGGCATTCATCCTTTAGTGGCCGCACTGCAAGTTTTGCTCATAACCTCAGGTGATAACTCAAACCCAATACTGACCACCCTGGAAGTCAGGCTGGGGTCAGATGGGTGGGAAAAATCACTTAGTGAATGAACGTCCCAGGCACTGGGCATCAAAGAAAAGTAAGACAGTGGGTCCATCCCTTGATTGGCAAGACTGCACACAGTAGGACATCAAAGTTGTGCAGGGGTGCAGGGGTGGGGGTGACTACCTGGGGTAGGAATGTCTAAAAAGCATCCCCAAGGAGGACCACCCATTCGATTCGCAGAGATTTGCACAGTAATCCGATCATCGTTAATCCTTTGCAGCATGAAGTGCCTTTATGCAATGACTGCTGGCCTGCACTCACCAGGGAGAGCAGATGACTGTTTTGGGCAGCTTATTTACTGCCCGCTGCCTCCCACAACTGCCAGTGAGCCAGCCTGGCCCCCGCGGGGTCTCACCCACACTGACAGCACTGTGAGTGCTTCCCGCAGGGCCCTCTCTTCTGGCTGGCTACCATTCGCCCAAGACCTTCCCCCTGATGTTTCTGCTCACCTCCACAGAGAGGATCTTCCCCAAGGCAAAGAAGAGCGGGTGCATGTTGATGTCCGGGTCTTTGCCAAAACAGTTGGGCTTGGCATGGTGCTGGAAGTGCATGTGGTTCCACCAACTGGCAGGGGCCCCCTACAGAAAAGCAGGGACCTGAGTGTGAAAGCCTAGCTTTCCCCATCCCCACAAGGAAACCCTTCATTGCCTGGAGTTTCAAGAGCCCCTCCCCGGCCCATTGACCTTCAGGTGGCCAATCACGAAATGATGTAGCAGGTGGTTCCAGGTAGAGGTGCTGAAGACAGACAGGTGCCCAAAGTCATGCTGTAGCCAGCCAGCCTGGGCCTGAGTGAGAAAAGTTAGCGCTGGGAGAGCAGCCCGCCAGCCCAGGCCCCCTCTCAGTGACCTCAACGGCTCCTCTGTTTCACCCCCTTCCTTTGTCGCAGGGCCTCGAGCACGTCGGGGAAAGGAGTCAGGAAGCCTGGGTCCTAACTCTAGCTCTGCCACTAACTCATGCGAGAGATGGGGCCAATCACCATCCTTTCCTGTTCTTCAGTTTTCCTAGAAGAGCTCTCACAGACTCTCTGGAATTCTAGGACTTAGGACGGAGTGAATATCCCGATTACAAAAAAAGGACAGACTGACCACCTCAGAGGCAAGTAGCAGGCTTAGCCCCTGGGTTCTGATATTAGGGCCCACGCTTTATTGGCATGTTGGCCAATGTGGTGGTGAGGAGAAAGCCAGGCTTTTCTGAGAAATCAGAATCTGGGTTCTTGGCACACTTGGGCTACACTTGGGTGAGCAAAACGAGGGCACACATGTGGCCACGGAGCAGGTAAAAGGCACAGATGATAAAAGGTCTATGCGCACTAACTCTCCCCCACATTCTCAGCACTGGTCACAGGCCTGGGCTCCGTGGCCTTCTGAGGCCTACAAAGAGCCTTCCCCCAGGATGGCAAGCACGGCCGTGCGCCTGACTAGCCAAGAGCTCTCACTTGAACCACGCTGAGCAGCACTGCACAGAGGAGGAAGGGCACGAGGGATGTCCCAAAGACCCAGAGAGTGAGCCAGGCAGCTACGTCCAACAGCAGGATGTGCAAGAGGTACAACAGGAAGAAGACACGGTTGGCCTTCATGAGCCCCATCCGCTCCACGGTGGCCCGAAGCTCCCGGAACTCATCAATCAGCTCTTTCTACGGAAGAGTGCAGAGGGAGGGGCTGTTATTCTTCCCAGCTGTAACCCAACACTGCTGGAGACAAGGGCCCTCTCCGGCTCCAGGACCTCCCCCACCCCCAGATCGCTCCGGGAAGTCCATTATCCGAGGTAAATCCACCGCAACCCTGAGGAAAGAGGACAGGTGCTGTGGGAGCATGTCTAAGAGCACGTGGTCTTTGGGAGTTAAAAAGACTTGATTCAGATCCCCGCTCTGCCATTTACTAACACTGTGATTCTGGGCTACGGTGCTCACCCTCCCGGAGCCTCAGTTTTCTCATCTGTAAAGTGTGAGGGTTGAATGGGGTTATGGCGGACACAAAGTTAAGTGCTTAATAGGTCTTGATGAGGGTAGCGGTGGTGGTGGTCACTTTGTGAGAGCCATACGTTTCAAAGCCCGGCTCCCTTAAACCTGTGTCCCAGTGACTGTGGGAGAAACAGGGACCTCAAGATTTCACAAGCACTACTGACTGGGCGCGCCTGGGTGGCTCAGTAGGTTGTGTCTGCCTTCAGCTCAGGTCATGGTCCCTGAGTCCCAGGACTGGGCCCCGCCTCAGGCTCCCTGCTCAGTGGGGAGTCTACTTCTCTCTCTCTCTGCCCGTCAACCCACTCCTGCTCTCTCTCGCTCTCAAATAAAATAAATCTTAAAAAAAAAAAAAAAGCGCAACACTACTGATTGTGATCAACTGTGATCTTATCTAGGTCTTCCTTCTCCCGGCTGCCCTTCAACAACCCAAGTGTCTCCAAACAGCAGAGTCTCACATTTTTAGTGGGCTCAAAGCTGGGCTGCTCTGGAGACAGTTCTCCAATCAGGAGAGAGTTCATATACTTCCTCACAAGGCTCTTGTTGATGTGGAACGCCACAAAGGGATCCTGCAAGGATAGGGAGAAGACAGAGCGGTTAGGAAGCCAGCCCGGGCTCCCCGGGCTCCTGGGGGGCTCACGCCAGAGGCCATCCTCCTGATCTAGCAAGGAGACTGTATCCAAGTTCAAAGAGACACCACTTCCCTCCAGTCAGCTGTCCTTTGAAGGTGCTTAGACCTTTCCCAGGTGTGCACAGCTCAGGAACACCCAGCATGTGTCGTAGTGAAATGGGCACCACAACAAGGAATAGAAGTGTGGGTAGGGGGACCACAGAAAGCCCCTCTCTGGGCTGGCCTGTCCTCTAGCAGGGTCACGGACAGCTTCTGCACAAGAATTTAAGATCTAGGTGAGAAACAACTAGAAGGGATGGGTGGTGCTATGAGACTTCTGTTTTTACCTATGGACTTGAAACAGACCCTCTCTGAGCCAGCATTCTAAATAAAATGTGATTAGGAAGACTCCCTACCTCTGAACTGGGAATTTCTCCCCCTTCTCTCTGCCGCTGTACCTGATAGGGTTCCATATTTCCCCTAAGACTCTGACCACCCCCTGCCCCAGAGTGGCTAATTTTGATTCTGTTAGGTGGGGTACGTCAGGCGGCCCCAGGCCCTACCGGGAGGCTGCACTAGAGGCGGGAGCTGGGGCGGAGCCGGCGGCCGGTGGCACCACACATCCGGACCAATCGCTATCCCCGTTGCGGCCGGCCCCAGCTTCGGCCCCAAATCACATCGCATGAGGACCCTGCGTCGGTGCCTGCTCCGTTTGCGCATGCCTTAGCCCACGTCCTGGCTCCAGTCGGCAGTGCTGGCTTCCCAGTGGTCACTCCGGGTGACCACTGTAAGCTCTGGCGTTGCCCGCCCCCCGCCCCCCGCCCCCGCCCGGCCGCCTCGCCGGGAGGTTTGCGGGTCCTCAGGCAAACACGTCTATGCTCCGTTCCGACATAACGGGAACTCTCGTGGGCCCAGGCACCCTCCCGGATGGCAAGGGCAGAGGGTAGGGACAGCGGAAGTGGTCACGCCGCTGGGCTCGGGCTGGGGAAACGATGGGGAAGGGGGAGCGGCGGAGCAAAGTCTTTACAGGGTCCCACGAGGTGATCGCCTGCTCTCCAACCACGGCAGGAGGCGCCAGTTGCCTTACGTCCTTGAGCAGGTGGTCTAGAAAGGGAAGAGCAGGACTGGGGCTGGATGGTGCGCTGACCCCCATGGTGAGGCCACAAAGGATGGGAACCACAGCCCGGGAATGCAAAGAGCTGTCCGCTGCGGCGAACAGCTGGAGACCTCGCGGGCCTGCGGCGGAGCGACTTTCCACCATGATTCGAGTTTTCTCTTAAGTGTAAGCTGACGCCTTCTGCACGCCGCTCCATGACCCACTGTGCACCAGCAGTCATTAGACCTCTGCGGCCGGTGAGGCCCCTCCTTCACCCTGTACGGGGGTTCCCACCGCAGCGGGCACCGGGTGGCTTCCTGCCTCGGCCCTATCCCTGAGAACGCTTCCCTCTCCTGCTCCCGCTCCCAAGCCGGCAGGCGCAGTCTAGACGCCCGCTGCGCTCCTCCCCACCCACCCAGACAGGTCGAGACACCCTCTTCCTGCCACTGACCGCTCTTCTCCCTCGGCCTCAGCCGTACGGCCGTCCCCGGCACCCTGCATCTTACCTTTCCTCCCTGCTTGTCCTGCTCTGGGGTCTGCCTACGTCTGGCGACCAAGGACGCGGCCGGAGATGGAATGCACGCCCGCGGGCGGCGCAATCCTTTGTTTGTGTGGGCACGTTACCGGCCTCCATCCCCACTCTCTCCTAATTCCAGTTTTCACAGCCATTCTCCTGCCCTTGCATCCCGTGCTAAGTCGTGGGCAACGGGTATGCTGGGCGCCTGCTGGCTCTTCCCCGAATTTGTTGGGAGTTCGTCCCTGGGTGCCAAACTTCCTGCCTCGAGCACTCAACCTCCGGCTGCAGCCGCCCGGCCCCGCCCACCCCCGTGCCGCGGTCGGGCCCCGCTCACCGTAGCATCCTGGCCCGCGTAGTGGCTGATGACCCGGGAGCCCCCGGGGTGCCGGCGGGAGAACTCGCTGATGTTGTACACCTTCCGGTCGATCACGAGCCACCGCTCCTTCTCGCGTCCGGAGCGCTGCGCCACCTCGTCCCACGTGAAGTAGCGCGGGGTGGGCTCCCGGGTGGAGGTCTCGGAGTCCATCCGGGCAGGGGCGTGGGGTAGCACGCGCCGGCTTCGCGTGCGCGGGCAGCCGACCCGCTTGCGCGCGCCGGGTTTTCAGCACCCGCGGCGCGGACCGCGGAGCCCTGCTGCGCGCGCTCCCATTGGTCGAGCCGCGTGGCGCGGGGAGCGAGCCCCCGCCTTCCCGCCGGGCCCCGCGGGGGAGGATGAGGGCGGGCGCGCCCCCTCTCGGGCTGGGTGGAGGGTTCGCGGTGGAGGGGTTCAGTTTCCCGACTCGCAGCTACGGCTCCCTGGGGCCCCCGCGGACTGGATTGCAGGCCCTGCGGCGCGTGGGTGGGGAGAGGAGGTCGAGATTGCCCCAGGAGCCTGCTCCGTAGGCCCCTGGCACCCTTGCCCGGCTCCGGGCTGCGTCTCTAACGCAGATCCATCTGATAAACCCCGGACTCCTCACCAAGGCGTTCACGGTTGTGGGGCCTGAAATAACAGTGTGAGAACGCTTGGCGGTTACAATTACGGTTAATCAGGTTTGGGGCATGTTAATGCTTTATTTTGCCCAAAATAACGTTAAAAATGCCCCCGCAATTTTTGTACCCTTGTTTACCTTTTTTTTTGTTTTAATTTTTGGCCTATTCTGAATTAACTGGGATCCTTACATAAAAGGAAGTGGTCTTCAGCATCTCCTGACCTCAGGGAGGTTCTGTGTGGAGAACCCGGGTCTTCAAGCTGAGGAATCCCTGTTATGCCCTGGAGGCACCCCAGAGCCTTAGGAGGAGCCATGGACCAAGGTCATTTATATTTTCTTTAATACTTTCTCAATTTTTTATTATGAGCGTGTATTTATCTTCAGAAAAAAATGTTTATTGTTTTAAAATGCCACTTGTAGGATGATTCTTTGATTAAACCCACCTTCCTAAAAATCCCTTTAAGTAGAGGGATCTGTGGCTCAGAACTCTGGGCTTTTGGAAGGAGTGAGGAAGCACTCAGAAGCTAGGAGTACCGGTTAAGAAGCTGTTGTGGTATGGGGTAACCCAGAGTTTACCTCTCAATTTTCTCTTATTAATCCAACAAGCACACTATAAATCACTTACTATGTGCCAGCAGGCGTTGTTAGTGTCTTACAAGAATGAACATCTAATTCTCACAACAACCCACTGAAGTAGAAACTAGTATTAACCTTACACGCAGAGGAGAAGTTATGTGGTTCGTCACACAGCTAGTAAGTGGCAGGGACCCCTAGGCTCTGCTGTCTGTCCTCTGAGGGCACTAGTGTTTGCCCTTGGGACTCTGCAGCCATGAGAAAGGAAGCAGAGCTTTGTCCCAAGCACTGAGCTTCCAGGAGTCAGGAGAGGGGCATACAGAGCAGACTGGGAAAGGTACGGGTGGATTTCTGGTAGAAAAGGACCTTAATCCGTTCAATCCAAATATCTCATTTTATAAATAAGAGAACTGAGTCTCAGAGTTCCCAAGTGCCTGTGAGGAAGCTCAGGAGTCCTAGCTTCTGGTTAAAATTCTGGGGCCCTGCACCTTGTTCTGGAATGATAGACAGCTGCCCAGGTTTCCTTTCTAAAAAACAAACCTTGCCCAGCATCTTTGTCACCAGAGCTATATAATGATTTGTACTCTTAATCAAGTAATTTCACTCTTGGAAAAGCGAGGAATGGGAAACTACAAAGGTGTTTATTGCTAATTTAATAGTAAAGGTTGGAAACAGCTACAAATCCTGACAGTGAGAAAACCCTCCAGCTCACTGGGCTATGTCAGCACAATGAAGAATTACAGAGTGATTAAAAATGACCAGGGTGTGAACTATGTTTATAGGTAGAAAGGACTTTGCGGTGAAAAGAGCAGAGCCTAGAGTAGTATATATTCACTAATTAAAGTTCTGTTACAATCCCAAGGGTACTTAACAGAGGAGAAGAATCTGCCAACAGTGAAAACACTTCGTAGTTAAACGCTCTTTGTTTTTCTGTAAAGTTGCTTAATCTCACTGAAGAAGAAGAAAGACCTTGTTACAACCATTATTCCTGTAGTGGAGTCTTGTGTACTTTTAGTGGGAATCTAAGTTGATGAAACTTTCTGGAGAACTAATTTGGCAGCTTCATTTAGAACCTTAAAAATATTTCCAATAATCTCATGTTTCAGGGTATAGCCAAAGGAAATTTCCCCCCTTACACCATGCCTTTTATTTCCGTGACTTACTCATTCCATAACTGAAAGCCTGCCTCCCCACTTGCCCTCGTCCATTTTACCCCCTGCCCCCACCCTCCTCCCCTCTGGCTGTCATGAGTCTGTTCTCTGTATTTATGGGTCTGATTCTGCTTTAAGGAAATCTTTTGGGGAAAAATATTTATAACCAAAAAATACTCCACTGAAGCAGTATTTATGAAAGCAAAAAATGGCAACCACCTAAACGCCCGTCAGTGGAATATTAAGCAGACATTAAAAGTAATGTGGGGGCGCCTGGGTGGCTCAGTGGGTTAAAGCCTCTGCCTGAGAAAGCAGAACAAGGCCAACTTCATTTTGTGCTACACCTGCCATCTTGTCTATTACCCCTACACAACCTGCTCCTGAGAAAGGTCACGGAATGTCAGAACATTGCCTAGCCGGTCCTTGAACCAGTTTGGATTAGCCGATAGCAATGCGGACCCCCTAACCACCATGGGATGTAAACCCCGCCTTTTGCCCGCCAAACTTGTGACCAGAGTAATAGGCTAGTTCACACAGCTACCTTACCTGTCAAACTTGGGTGCCAGTTCAGACCAGAGTAATGAGCTAGTTCAAAGGGTTACTATAGGGGTAAATTGTAATTCCATTGGCCACCTTCGTGTGGACCGACATGACTATACAACTTTCTGTGTGGCCGCTGGCCCCTATAAAACTGTTACGCCCTTTAAGCTAGGGGTCCAAGTCCCGACCCCGCTGTGTCGGATATACTTGGGCCCAAGCTCGAGCTTGCAAATAAACCCTCATGCGTTTGCATCAGTATCGGCTTCTCAGTGGTCTCTCGGATTCAAAATTGGGGGCATTACACTGCCTTCAGCTCAGGTCATGATCTCAGGGTCCTGGGATGGAGCCCCGCATCAGGATCTCTGCTCAGCGGGGAGCCTGCTTCCCCCTCTCCCTCTGCCTGCCTCTCTGCCTACTTGTGATCTTTTTCCCTGATAAAAAAATAAATAAAATCTTTAATAAATAAGTAAATGAAAATAACATGATGAAATTTTACTGGCTGAGGAGATAACTGTCACTCTAGAAAAAGACTAGTAGGAAATAATAGTAACTATTTCTGGATGAGTGGAACAAGGTCATTTATATTTCTTTAATACTTTCTGAATTTTTTATTATGAGCATGTATTACTTTAACCTTCAGAAAAAAAAATGTTTGTTGTTTTAAAATGCCACTTGTAGGATGATTCTTTGATTAAACCCACCATCCTAAAACCATCCGAGTGTTTCATTAACATTTGTGGAGTGTCTCCTCTTTGTCAGTTATTTTAATAGTCACTGAGAATACAAAGTCCAATATATGGCTGATGCCTAGTTTAAGGCCACTGGAGAAGAAAGACAAATTAGGGATTAGAGGCCGAGAGGATAGATGCAAATTACTCCTTTTTCTAATTCTCAACATTTAAGAAGTTCGTATGATACGGATTTGCCTTCATGTTTCTTTCTTTTGCAAGTGTTATATCTGTGTCCTGTATTTTGGCTACCTCCTTAACTAGATTCTAATTGGGGCAGGGACTAGGAATTCTGTTTCATGCTACCTGGTATATTCTAAGTACACTAGTCTGGGGTTCTGTGTGGAATCAATACATTTGTTGAAATAACTGATTTTTCAGCCTAAAAAATAATATAGCTTAGCAGGCATATAAGCTACCTGACAGATACCCTATCGCCCTCTCGTTTCCCTGTGCTCCTGCATACGTGACCGTGGAGACTGTAAAAAATCCATTCCCAGGCCTGACCCAGGGGCTAACCGGACAAATCCTTTGCCTCCTGGGCTCTGCCGATCCCATTAACTTGCCTTATCCAGGAAATGAATCATATGTGTGTTTCCAGATTGGGATTTGGGAATACTTCTCCAGCCATTCAGGCTAAAATTACTAAGGGAATGGAGAAATCAGCTGAAGGCCCTAATGCCACCTCTCCTCGGACCGTGTTTCAGTAACATGACTGCGAAAGACCATTGGAACAATCCGAGGCGTGTGTTCAGATTTTTTTATGTTTTGTCAGGAACCACAGAGGTCGTAGACAATGGACTGAATCCCTCACAAAGTCAACCAGAAGAGGAAGAAGGGTGTCGGCTGCTTGGATCTTGCTGCAGCCCTTTGTCAACTGGCAAATTCTCAGACCTTTAAGGAGTGAAGCCATCTTCTTGGTGGTTGGGTTACTGGGAAATTGGGTAATTTGTGGGGACACAGTGAACACAATACCTTCTGCGCAGTAGATGCTGATCAAGTGAATGAATCAGTCCTTGTGTTATGAGAAATCGTTCCTTATAGCTAAGTTATATCGAGTATTACATTAGTAAAAAAAACCATGGTGTGTCGTGCTGGAACCAAAGAGAAAGAGTCTCAAGATCACACTTTTATTAGAGGCGTGGGGATGACTAGAAAGTATTCTTTCAGGTTACCGTGTTTTAAGAACACGGGAGTGGGGGGAGCAAGGGACCCCGGGAGGATGAACTCGTGGAATTTTCTTCCTGGGATCTTATGACTGTCTAGAGTGTAAGCACCTTACATTCAGATATGTTAAACCCACTGTTTAATAGGTAAGGTGACAGATCCAGAGAACTGCAGCCACGCATAAAAAAAAAAAAAAAGGAGATCTGGAGCTGGAATTTACCCCTAGACCTAATCATAACTTTAGTTCCTAAATGGTAGGTTCAATGCATGTGTTTGATATAAGGCCATCCTGGTTCAGAGAAGACATGGCAGGGTCTTCAGAGAAGGCGTGGTTGTCCTTCCTTGTTGGGGGCGCCTTCCTCCTCACAGGCCCTCACGCTTGCCTTTGTGAAGTGGGAGAAGGCAGGTCTAAACAGCAGGTCCCAGAGCTTCAGATTTCCCCCGGGGAGTTGGACTACACTGCCCCCGAGCATCCAGGTCGGGTTTTTGCTAGTCTTTTAATGCCACGATTTACAGTACAAAGGATCTCTGTTTTAGGGCGCCTGGGTGGCTCAGTCGGTTAAGCATTTGCCTTCAGCTCAGGTCATGGTCCCAGGGTCCTGGGATCGAGCCCCGCATCGGGCTCCCTGCTCAGCGGGGAGCCTGCTTCTCTCTCTCCCTCTGCGTCTTCTGCTGCTTTCTCTCTGTCAAATAAATAAATAAAATCTTTAAAAATAAAATAAGAGAGAAAGGCTAAGCTTAGGATCATAATGATGACAAGATTGTTTGCATCGGTGTAGCAAGCCGTCATATGCATACCCCCTAAGATATTTAGTCTTTTCCTTATTGTTGGACATTAGTTTCGAAGTTGTGGCTTGTATAAATATGCCAGTGATAAATTTTTGTTTAAAAACCCAAGATACTCATTTATATTATGAGCATCAGGATAAGTTCTAGATGTGCAATTAGGAGATTAAATGATAAAGAACATTTTAAGGCTCTTTTTGTTGTCAGATGGTTTGTCAGCAAAGTCTGTTTATCGAGAACTTACTATGTGTTCTTTAGTTTCGCTGCAGGTGTTGTCTGCAGAACAGGAAAGGAACTGCTCTCTGGCCAGCCACCCCCCCCCCCAACCAATCCTGTGAGCTTCTCATGTATAGGAATGAAGCACAACCAGCCTGATCTCTGCCAGGAGTCTCCCAGTCCCCTCACCGTCTATCCGAATAACGGTAATATCAGACTACAGGCAAATTCTATTCTAAATGCCTTTCTGAGTTAGACAAGAATCCATCAAGTTCCAATAGGATATAGGCAGGAAGGGAGGCAATGGTAGAGTAGAAAAGATGAAGATGGGTGTTTGAAAGACCTCGGACCCCGTCCTCTACTCCACATACTGCTGTGTAATGTTGGACATCACGTCAACCTCTCTGGCCTCAAGATTCCTTGTCTAAAGTAAAGAAGCCAAGTGCCTTCTGGTTCTAGGAGTCTATGCTTTTTTTTTTTTTTTTAAAGATTTTATTTATTTATTTGATAGAGATCACGAGTAGGCAGAGAGAGAGGAAGAAGCAGGCTCCCTGCTGAGCAGAGAGCCTGATGCGGGGCTCTATCCCAGGACCCCAAGATCATGACCTGAGCCGAAGGCAGAGGCTCAACCCACTGAGCCACCCAGGTGCCCTGAGTCTATGCTTTTTTTGATGAAAGTTTTATCAAAAAATATGAATGAATGAATGAATGAATGAATGAATATGAATACCCCATATCTCTGCTCTTCATCTAAACACAATGCCTTTGATAGTAACTCTCTTTCTTAGATGGAGTCCCCAGCCGGTCACATAAGGCAACTAAATTTGACAGCCTTATCATTTTACCATTTTTTTTTAAAGATTTTATTTATTTATCTGACACAGAGAGATCACAAGTAGGCAGAGAGGCAGGCGGAGGAGGGGGAGAAGCAGGCTCCCTGCTGAGCAGAGAGCCCGATGCGGGGCTCTATCCCAGGACCCTGAGATCATGACCTGAGCTGAAGGCAGAGGCTTTAACCCACTGAGCCACCCAGGCGCCCCATTCTACCATTTTTTGTTGTCGAAATTATTGACTGTTTTAAAAAAAAACAGTTACGACCCTCACCATAAGTTAATAAATTGTTATCCAGTGAGCTTGCAAGGAGTTTGGCCTGACCGATATTGTTCATTAAGGTAATAGGTATATGGCATTTTTACACACCCTATGTCCTCTGACCCTCATCATTTTTTATTTTTAATTAATTAATTATTTCACGTATGTATGTATTTTTGGTGGGCAGCAAAGAGACGTTTATTGAGCGATAGCAAAGTGATAGTACAAAGCTCCTGAGCAGGGAGGGAACGTGAGAGGGTTGCCCTAAGCCTCATTATTTAAAAAAGAAAGAAAGAAAGAAAGAAAGAAAGAAAGAAAGAAAAGAAAAGAAAAGAAAAGAAAAGAAAAGAAAAGAAAAGAAAAGAAAAGAAAAGAAAAGAAAAGAAAAGAAAAGAAAAGAAAAGAAAAGAAAAGAAAAGAAAAAAGAAAAGAAAAGAAAATGAGGCAGATTGGACAGAGATCTCCGTTTTATCACAGGAGGAAACCGTGGTTCAGAGCGGCCATGAGACCCAGCAGCCTGCAATGAAGTGGCAGGATAAGAATACTAACGTGCACTATGATTGCTTTTGATTCGTGACTTCCCACGAGAAGGAACAGACCCTGCTCTCCACGGTCTGGGTCCACGGCTGGAACTGTGACCCAGGCCTGGCCAATGGACTCATCCCTCTGACAGCAGTAATTGGCCCAAGGGTTGGACATGTGACCTCCAGCCCCTGACAGTCGTTCCCTGGGATTGATTCATGGAAGCAGGGGGATGAGGGAGCGTTCTTTCTCCTCGGGTCCCTTGCAGGCACAATTCTGTCAATTGAAGAAGATGTTTCCGCAGTGAGAGGGAATCCAGCCAACAGGGAAGGTAAAGCAGAGACGTTAGAGGGTGTCGAATCGCTGCCTCCAGAGGCCATGCTTTCCGGAGCTGGTTAATTCTGTGACCTATGTGGCTAGTCTTCCAGGCCAGGTGAGCCAATATATTTCTTTTTTTTTTCCCATATATACTAGCATAAGGAGTAAAGAAATGAACCCAAAACCTCTGGCTCTCAGGCCAGGGTCCTTTTTTCTAATGTTAATCATAGCAGTGAGTCATTGAGTTGAACACTTACAATGTGCTTAGCACTTCATTTTATTTACTGAACCAAAACAAAAGTTTTCATCCAGAAAGGCTAATTAGGGAAACCCAGAGAGCACAAGCAGAGGGAACAGCAGAGGGGGCTGGAGAAGCAGGCTCCCCGCTGAACAGGGAGCCCGATGTGGGATTCAATCCCAAAACCCTGGGATCATGACCTGAGCCGAAGGCAGACGCTCAATTGACTGAGCCACACAAACACCCCATGAAGAGCATTTCTCATTAAATTGTTATGTGTTTGGCACCTGAATGGCTCTGTCAGGTAAGCGTCTGCCTTTCACTCAGGTCATGATCTCAGGGTCCTGGGATAGAATCCCGCATCAGGCTTCTTGCTTAATGGAGAGCCTGCTTCTCTCTCTACCTCTCTCTCTTTCTCTGGCAAATAAACAAAATCTTAAAATAAAACAAAACAAAACAAAATAAAATAAAATAAAGTAAAATAAAATAAATTTATACATATAGCCAAGAATACTCTTTGGAGCTTCTACTCATATATCCAATGCCTACTTTCCACTTCCGCTGGGATGTCATAACATCATATCCAAATTAAGATGTCCAAGCCCAAACTTTCCATTTCCCACTTCACCTCCCAAACCTGTCTCCCCCATCATTGTAAATGCTCTTTTCACTCAGTGAACAAGGTAAAGACCTGGGACTCATTTTTGCAACTTCACTCCCCATAAGTCCCCATGGTTGATCCATCCCAAGTTCTGCCCACTGTACCTCCAGAAATAGCATAAATCTCCTCCCTTTCCTCAATCTCCAGGGTCTCCACTTTATCCAAGCTACTCTCACTTGTTTGGATTCCTACAGTAGTCCCCTAACTAGCCTGTCTGCTTTATCCACATTTGACTTGCTCCTATCCATTCACAGAATAGCTTGAGTGATCTTTAAGAATTTAAGATTATGTCAGTTTCCTGCTTAAAACTTGCCATTGGTTTCCCATAGCCCTTGAAATAAAATTCCTACTCCTGTGGCCGCTGCCTTCCTCTCCAGTCTCACCTGATGGCTTTCTTCCCTCACCAAGTACTTTCTGGTGCTGTAGTGAGGTGGAATCCAAGCAGAACACAGCAGAGATTTATTTTGACATTTGAAACTTGAGACAGCTGGGTTGGTGGGTCATGCTATTAGAATTCAGAAATCTGCATATAGGTCTTAAGTTTTTAGGCTTATACTAAAGACTTAATGTACAGGATGAGACTTCACAAGTCTGGCAGAGAAGAGCTACTTGGTCTCATAGTACTGGGGGACATAGGAGTTCCTACTATCCAGAATCAGGAGACCTCCCTAAATATTCTGTGCATTTAGCTGAGGACCCAGAAGGACCATGTTTTTGGAGTAGCACTACTTTGCCCTAAGCTATGTATGTGTCATTATAGACCTTTCCAATAAAGTTTTTTTTTTTTTTTTTAAGATTTTATGTGTTTATTTCAGAGTGAGAGAGATCACAGAGGAAGATGCAGAGGTAGAAGCAGACTTGCTGCTGAACAGAGAGCCCACAGCAGGGCTCAATCTCAGGACCTCAAGACCACGACCCGAACTGAAGGCAGATGCTTAACTAACTGAGCCACCTAAGTGCCCCTTCAATAAAGTTTAAAAATAAGCCTCAAAAGAATCAGGCTTACCTGCCAGTAAATTAACTGTTGATTAGGAGAAGATACAACAGGGGTGCCTGGCTGGCTCTGTCAGTAGAACATGTGACTCTTTGTGAGTTCAAGCCCCATGTTGGGCATGGAGCCTACTTAAAAAAAAAAAAAAAGAAAGAAAAGGAAAAAAGAGCATCTTTTAAAGGAAGGCAACTAAATCCTAACACTAAAAATAATTTAGCATTAACAGTGTCCAGCATAAAATTGAAAATTTCTGGACATGAAAAAAAAAAAAATCAGAAAAATGTGACCCATAACCAGGTTTGGAAAAAAAAAAGGACTATAGAAACTGACCCGTAGATGACAAATGTTGTAAACAGAAGACAAGAACTTTTAAACAGCTACTATAAATATACTTAAGGACTTAAAGGAAAAGATTTCTATACTGGGTAAGCAGACGGAAAAGCTTACTAAAGAAATTGAAACAATAAAAAAAAAAAGAAATAGAAATTGGGAACTGAGAAATATAGCTTCTGAAATAAAAATTCAATGGGTAGAATTAATAGCAGATAAAAACTACAGAAGGAGGGGCGCCTGGGTGGCTCAGTCGTTAAGCGTCTGCCTTCAGTTCAGGTCATGATCCCAGGGTCCTGGGATGGAGCCCCACATCAGGCTCTCTGCGCAGCAGGGAGCCTGCTTCCCCCACTACCATACCCTCTGCTTGTGTTCCCTCTCTAGCTGTGTTTCTCTCTGTCAAATAAATAAAATCTTAAAAAAAAAAAAAAAAACTACAGAAGGAAAGATCAATGAAATTGAAGATAGGACCATAGAAATATACAGAATGATGCTCACAGAGGGGAAAAATAGACAAGAAAAAGAAAAAAGGGCAATAACCATTGGACAGTATCAAATGGTCTAACATATATAATTGCAGTTCTAGAATAAGAGGAGAAAAAACTCAAGATAGAAGAAAATAGTTAAAGAAATAATGGCTGAAATGTTTCCAAATTTGAAGAAAAATAACGATTCACAGATCTTACAAGCTCAATGAACACCAAGCAGGAAAAAGTACAGAGAAAATCACACCCAGGCAACAACATAGTCAAATTGCTAAAAGTAAAAAACAAAATCCTGAATGTATGTAGAGGAGAAAATATACACTACAGATAAGAGAACAACAATAAGAATTATCGCTGATTTTTCACCAGAAATAATGCTACCTAGAGGACATTGGCAAAAATACTGTTAATCTAGGAATCTATATCCAGTGAAAATATTTTTGAAAAACGAAGACCAATAGTGGTGGTCGTGGTTGTAGGGGTGTTTAAGGGATATAAGGGAACTCTACTTTTCATTCAATTTTTCTTTGAACCTGAAACTACAAGTAGTTTATTAGAAAATGAAAGCAAAATAAAAATATTTTCAGACAAAAAGCCTGAGAGAATTCACCAGTAGGACTGCATTACAAGAAATGAAATGGTAAAGCAGGTTCTTCAGGTTGAGAGAAAAAGGATGCAAGATGGAAATGGGAATGCAAAGCACCAGAAATGGTGCATGTGTGGGTAGATAAAAAATTTTTTCTCATTTATTAAGTTTCTTTCAAAAGATAACTGTTTAAAGAAAAAAATATAATACTGTATTGTGAGGTTTATAACAATGTAAGATTATTGCACTACATGTGAAGTGATATAGTATTAATTTATGATAGACTGCTAAGTTATGGATGTATATTGTATTCTTGACACAACCTTTAAAAGAAAGAAATATATCTAAAAATCTAGTGGAAGAGATAAAATGAAATAAAAAAGAAAAAAAAGCAAGAAAAAGGGATAAATGAACAAAATATAGAAGAGACAAAGGGAAAACAAATAGCAAAAGGATAGACTTAAATCAATCATACCAATAATTACACTACATGTAAATGGACCATATATTCTACAGCATCAAACTGAATAAAAGAGCAAGACTCAGTTATGTACAAGAGTTGCATTTTGAATATACTGACACAGATAAGTAAAAGAATAGAAAAGATACACCATGTAAATTCTAATCATAAGAAAGCTGGAGTGGCTATATTAATTAATATCAGATAAAATAGATTGTGAAATTAAGAGTACTGCTAGAGAGATTTTCTTAAACAATTCACCAGGGGCGTCTGGGTGGCTCAGTGGGTTAAAGCCTCTGCCTTCGACTCAGGTCATGATCTCAGGGTCCTGGGATTGAGCCCCGCATGGGGCTCTCTGCTCAGCAGGGAGCCTGCTTCCCCCTCTCTCTGCCTCTCTGCCTCTCTGCCTACTTGTGATCTATCTCTTTCTCTCTGTCAAATAAATAAATAAAATCTTTAAAAAAATAAAAAATAAACAATTCATCAAGAAGAAATAAAAATCCAAAATTTATATACACTTAATAACAGAGCTTTAAAAGACATGAAGCAAAAATTGTGAGAACTAAAGGGAGTAGACAAATCCATAATAGTTGGAGAATTATTAAATTCCTTCGTGGTTTATACACAAAAAATTAGTAAAGGCATAGGATATTTGACCAGTACCATCAACCACCTTGACCTATTGACATTTATCAAACACTGCACTGAACTACTACATACACCTTTTTTTTCAAGAGCACATTGAACATTCTTCAAGATAGACTATATGCTGTGCCACAAAATAAATACATATCACTAATTGTTGGAAGACTGGAATCTTAAAGAGTATATATATATTTTTTTACCACAACAGTGTTAAATTAGGAGTTGATTACAATAAAATGTCCAGAAAAATCCCCAAATATGTGGAAATAACACATTACCAGATAACCCATAAGTCAAAGAAATCACAAAGAATTAGAAAATATTTTGATCAAGTGTCGTCTGGGTGCCTCAATTGTTAAATGTCTGCCTTTGGCTCAGGTCATGACCTCAGGGTCCTGGGATTGAGCCCCACATTGCACTCCCTGCTCAGTGGGAAGCCTGCTTCTCCCTCTCCCACTCCCCCTGCTTGTGTTCCTTCTCTTGCCCTGTCTCTCTCTGTCAAAAAAATAAATAAAATCTTTAAAAAAAAGAAAATATTTTTATTTGAATGATAGTGAAAACACAACATATTAAAATTTGTGGGATACATCTAAAGCAGTGCTAAGAGGAAAATTTATAGCTTTAAATGCTTATTTTGGAAAAGAATGTATAAAATCAGTGAAATATAAAATACACGTAGAGAAATACAAATAGAGAAAATATAAAAATTAGTTTTTTGAAAAAAGTTTTTTTGAAGAAAATGAAACAAAACTGATAAGTCTCTACCAAGAATAAAGGAAAAAAGAAAACATAAATTAACAAAATTAAAAACGAAAAAGGAAATGTTACTACAGATCTTACAGACTTAAAAAATAATAAGGAAATACTATGAATAACTTTATTAATAAATGCACAGCTTAGATAAAATGGACAAATTCTATCAAAATACAACTTAATAAATTGACATAAGAGATTTTAAAATCTTAATATCCCTATTTCAAAGAAATCAGTTTGTAATCCTCTCATAAAACTCTAAGCCCAGATTCTTCATTGGTTAAGTCTACTAAGTGTTTAAGGAAAAAGTAATGACAATCTTACATGAATAGTCTCAAATAATAGAGAAGGGAATATCATTTTATGAAGCCAGTGTAACCCTGACCAAAATCTGATAAAGACATGACAAGAAGTTGAAGTTTCAGAGAAATATCTCTTATAAACATAGGCATAAAATTTCCTATTAAAATATTAGGAAATCAAATCAGTAATATATAAAAAGAATACAAAGAAGTGGAGTTTATCAAGCATGCAAAGCTGGCTTAAAATTTGAAAATCAAGGCAGCAAAACACATTATCAGAGTAAAGGGGGAAAAAATGATAATTATACAATAGATACCAGTAAAGGCATTTGACAAAACTCAACACCCTTCATCATAGAAGCACCCAAAAACTAGGAATAGTAGGGAACTCCCTCAACCTGATAAAGGATGTCTATGAAAAAGATCTACAGTTAACATCATACTTAAAGGTGAAAGACTAAATGCTCTCTCTCTCTCTCTCTCTCTCTCTCTCTAAGATCGAAAAGAAAGCAAGAATGTCTGTTCTCACTACTTCTGTTCAACGTTGTCCTGGATGGCCTAGCCAGTTGCATAGACAAGAAAAAAAAAGAAATATATACAGATTAAAGAGGAAAAAGTGAAACTTATTATTCACAGACAAGGTGATGTTTATGTTGGAAACTGTATGGAATCTGCAGAAACAAAACCAAAAAAACCTGCCACTAATAATTCAACAAGGTCACAGGATACATGGTCAATATATAAAAACCAATTGTATTTTGGGGCACCTGGGTGGCTCAGTCCATCAAGCATCTGACTTTGGCTCAGGGCATGATCTCAGGGTCCTGAGATCAGCAGGGAGTCTACTTTGTCCCTTTGGCAATCCCCCTGATAGTGCTCTCTCTCTCTCAAATAAGTAAATATTTCTATATACTGTGGAAATATGGAAAATGAAATTTAAAACTATTTATGGTAGCAGCAAAATACGTGAAATATTTAGGGATAAAAAAATATTTAGGGATATATTTTAACAAGAGATAGACAAATTCTTTGTTATGAAAGTTATTTGACAGCTCCATGTGAATGTCTAATAGGTATTTCAAACTGAATGGTAGAAATGGAATTTTGTGGGCACCTGGGTGGCTCAGTCTATTGAGCATCCAACTCTTGATTTCGGCTCAGGTCATGATCTCAAGGACATGAATTCAAGCCCCAAGTCAAGCCCTGCATTGGGCTCTACACTCAGCGGGGAGTCTGCTCGAGATTCTCTCTCTCCATCTCCTCTGCCCCTCCCCCCTAAAATAAATAAATAAATAAATTTAAAAATTGAATTTTTGATTTTTCAAACACAACTACTCCACTGCCCCATCTTGGTAAATGGTGTCATTATCTACCTAGTTCTCAAGCCAAAAAGAGATGTTTCTTATTCCTTCATCCAAATGAAGGATGGTACTTCCTGGTACCATCCCTGGTACATCCAATTCATTCATAGGTCTTGACTGTACCTCCAGAAGATTTTGAATTTATCCACTTCCCTACATCTTCATCACTGTCCTTATTAAATCCACTTCTATCTTCTGCCTGGAGTTCTCCAATACTTTCCTGATTGGGCTCCATGTTTCCAATCTTCCTGCTTTACAATCCATTCTTTACACATAGGCCAAAGTAATCTCTTTTAAAAATGCCAGACCATTCCTCTCCCTTGCTTGAAATCCTCCAGTCATTTCTCAGTGTACTTGAAATATAAACACTTGCCGAGACTTTTAAGATCTTGAGCATTCTGGGCACTGCTTCCCTCTCAAACCCCATTTACAGCTGGTTCCCATGCAGTCACTATATATTCCAGCCACACGGTTCTTTTTGTAGCTCAGATGCTCCAAATTCACCACCCTTTTGTTCTCTCTTCTTGGAATACTCTCCCCTCAACATCTTATAATGTGGCTCCTTCTTACTCAGTTCTTAGCTTAAATAAATGTGCTTATCTCAAAAAGGTCTTCCTGGCCTTCCTGCAATGTTCCAGATTAACTAAGAGATTGGCAAAAAGAGCACACAGGCACACGCATTCCCAGAGACATACAGTCCCACTTTAAATTCCTAATTTATGTAGCCTATGATACAAGATTTGTAGGAAATGATATAACTATAGAGTGGAGATCTCATCTGTCTCAACTTTTCACTTGCTCCCTGATCCCGCTGCACAAGGAAGGTCCTGCCAGAATTGAGAAGGAAACCAGATTCTTGCCACATCACTGGTTTTTAAAACTCTGGCTTATATCACCAAGTGGGAAGGCTACACTAAGAATCTGTATGCTTCCATTTAAGGACATCTTTCTACACACTGGGTCTGCTAGTTCCTAACCGTATTCTGTACCAGAAAGACTGCATCCTCCTCTAGGGGATGAACCACATCCTTGCTTCCAGCTCTCTAACACTGCGTAAACTGTCTCCCTCTGCCATCCTATCTCTTCCTACCCTCTGTCAGTTGCTCTCTATTACCTGGTTTTTGTTTCTTCACAGCACTTATTTCTCTCTGAAGTTAGTTATTTCTTTGTTATCCGTCTCTCTGACTAAACTATAAAGACCACGAGAGTGAGACTTTTTTCTTTCTTTCCTTCCTTTTTTTTTTTTTTTTAAGATTTTATTTATTTATTTGACAGAGAGGAGAGAGATCACAAGTAGGCAGAGAGGCAGGCGGGGGTGGGGGGGAAGCAGGCTCCCTGAGGAGCAGAGAGCCCGATGCGGGACTCAATCCCAGGATCCTGAGATCATGACCTGAGCCGAAGACAGAGGCTTTAACCCACTGAGCCACCCAGGTGCCCCTACCTTTTTCTTTCTTGTACACAGCTATACTTCTGACATGTAGAACAGTGCCTGCCATATAGTAGATATTCAATAAATATTTGTAGAATGAATAAGTGGTTACCTCTTACATCCAGTCTTGCCACTCTCTAATTCCCTTTCTCCCATGGCCAGTCAACCTCCTGGCTGTTCACTGCCTTGAGATAAAGCCTAACTCCTTAACATAACTTGCAAGGGCCTTTGTGAGCTATTCCTTCTTGCCCCTGCAGCCCCATCTCTCACTCTCCTTGCCTGAAATTCTCCCTTCCATTCCTCCAGCCCTTGACTAGTCTCTGTGTTCCAGACCTACTGAACTTCTTTCAGATACTCATAACTGCCAAGTTCTCTCTCACTTCTGTGCCTTCAGCAGTCTCTTCTCACTTCCAGAAACATTTTGCTATCATGCCTCGATCCCTTTTCACCTAACTCCACACAACCTTCATGGCTCTCAGGTCACTCTAGAACCTGTATCTCTTCTTCTTCTTTTTCTTTTTTTTAAAAAAAGATTTCATTTATCTGAGAGAGAGAGAAATCACAAGTAGGCAGAGAGGCAGGCAGAGAGAAAGGGGGAAGCAGGCTCCCCACTGAGCAGAGAGCCCAATGCAGAGCTTCATCCCAGGACCCTGAGATCATGACCCGAGCCGAAGGCAGAGACTTTAACCCACTGAGCCACCGAGGAGCCCCGAACCTGTATTTCTTCTTAAACTCACTACCTTGTGACTATTGTGTAGTGCTGTGTCTCCTCCATAATGGGATCTCCATGAGACTAGGACTATTCCATTTAATTATACATATGTTTATACACACACATGTATCTTGAAGAATGCTCACAGGGCTAGTAAAGGAAATTGCTTTGAGATGGACAGGATAAGCATTTTTTTTTAATGTTTTAAAATGCTTATCTGATTTTTAAGAAGAACATTTCTTGTTATACTACTTATAAATAACATAATTTCAAGACATAACTATAAAGCTACAGTAATTATAACAGTGTAGTATTGGCAAAATAATAGACAAATTAGATCAATGGAACACAATAGAGTCTAGAAATAGACCCACACAAATATAGTCACTGGCTTTTGACAGAGGAGCAAAGGCATACAATGGAGAAAAGATAGTTCTCAACAAACGATGTTGGTACCGCTGGACATCAATACACCAAAAAAAAAAAAAAAAAAAAGAATGTAGACACAGACCTTAGACTTTCACAAAAAGTAACTTAAAATGGGTTATAGACTTAAATGTGAAATAGAAAACTATAGAATACTAGAAAATAACATAGGAGACAATCTAGATGATTTTAGGTTTGGTGATGGAATTTATATCACCAAAGGCATGATCCATGAAGAAATAATAGATTAACTGGACTTTATTAAAATTAAAAACGTACTCTATAGAAGACTGTCAAGAAAATGAGAAGACAAGCCACAGACTGGGAGAAATTGTTTACAAAAACACATCTGATAGAGGACTATTATCTAAAATATACAGACAGGCACTTGGATGGCTCAGTCAGTAAAGAGTCTGGCTCTTAATTTTAGTGCAGGTCATAATCTCAGGGTCTCAAGACGGAGCCTGGCATCAGGTTCCACAAACAGCACAGAGTCTGCTTGTCCCTCTCCCTCTATTCCTTCCCCTGCTTATGCATGCATGAGCATTCTCTATCTCTAAAGTCAATCAACCAATCTTTTAAAAAGTAAAATATACTGGGGGGGGTGTGGGTGGGTAGGGATAGGGTGGCTGGGTTGTGGACATTGGGGAGGGTATGTGCTGTTAAGTGCTGTGAAATGTGTAAGCCCGACGATTCACAGACATGTACCCTGGGGCAAATAATACATTATATGTTAATAAAAATTAAAAAAAAAAGTAAAATATACAGAGAACTCTTAAAACTCAAAAATAAAAAAATGGGAGAAAATATTTGTAAACCATATATATATATATATGGTTATTATCCAAAATATGTAAGGAACTCATACAACTCAAGAGCAAAAAACACATAATCCAATTTAAAAATGGGCAAAAGACCTGAATAGACATTTTTCCAAAGAAGATAGACCAATGGCCAACAGGTATGTGAACAGGTGCTCAACATCACTAGTCATCAGGGAAATGCAAATCAAAACCACAATGAGATACTACTTCACCTGTTGGGATGTCTGTTATCAGAAAGGCAAGACATAACAAGTGTTGGTGAGGATGTGGAGAAAGAGGAACCCTAGTGCTCTATTGGTGGGAATGTAGACTTACTGAATGACTTACTGAATGTAAGTCAGTACAGCCACTATGGGAACCAATATGGAGGTTTTTCAAAAAATTAAAAATAAAACTACCATATGACCCAGCAATCCCACTTTGGGTATATGCCCAGAGGAAATGAAATCACTATCTTGAAGAGATAATCTGCACACCAATGTTCATTGGAGCATTATTCACAATAGCCAAGATATGGAAATAACCTAAGTGTGTATTGATGGATGAATGGATAAAAAATGCGGTATACACAATATAATATCATTCAGCCACAAAAAGGAAATCCTGCCATTTGCAACAATATGGATGAACCTTGAGGGCATTATTCTAAGTGAAGTAAGTCAGACAGAGAAAGACAAATACTGTATGATCTCACTTATATGGAATCTAAAAAAACCAAACTCATAGAAACAGAAAGTAGATTGATGGGAAGATGGAGATAATGGGTAATTGTAGTCAAGAGTAAGAAATTCATCCAGCAGTAAGGTGAATAAGTTTAGGGGATCTAATGTACAGCATAGTGACTATAGTCACCAATGCTGTATTGTATATCTGAGAGTTGCTGAGAAAGTAAATCTTTTTTTTTTTTTTTTTTTTTGAGAAAGTAAATCTTAAATGTTCTCACCATACACACACGTAAAACAGTAACTATATGAGGTGATGGATGTGTTAACCAACCTCACTGTGGTAATCATTTTGCAATATATAAGTATTTCAAATCATCATGTTGTACATCTTCAACTTGTACAACATCATATGTCAAACCTATCCCAAGAAGCTGGAAAAAAATAAGAAAACAACTTGATTTAAAAATGGGCAAAAGACTTTTACCAGACACCAGAGAAGATCTACAGATGGCAAGTTAGCATATGAAAAGATGTTCAACATCAAATGTAGTTGGAGAATTACAAATTAAAACAACAATGAGATATCATTACATACCTATTTGAATGGCAAAAATCCAAAACACTGGTAATACAAAAATGCTGGCAATGATGTAGAGCCACAGGAATTCCTATTCATTGCTTGGGGGAAGTGCAATAATGGTACAGCCACTTCGAAAGACAGTTTGGCAGTTTTTTACAAAACTAAACATAGTCTTACCACATGATCCAGGCATTGCACTCATAGTTATTTACTCAATTGAGTTGAAAACTTATGTCTACACAAAAATCTGCAACCAATGTTTACAGTGCTAAAACCAATGTTTGGCTTTATTCATAATTACCAAAACCTGGAAGTGACCAAGATGTCCTTCAGTAGGTGAATGGACAAACAAACTGTGGTCCATCCAGACAATGGATTATTATTATTATTTTTTTAGTATTAAAAAGAAATGAGGTATCGAACCACAAAAAGACATGGAGGAAACTTAAATGTGTATTGCTAAGTGAAAGAAAGCACTCTTAGGGGCACCTGGGTGGCTCAGTGGGTTAAAGCCTCTGCCTTCAGCTCAGTTCATGATCTCAGGGTCCTGGGATTGAGTCCCGCATCGGGCTCTCTGCTCGGCGGGGAGCCTGCTTCCCCCTCTCTCTCTGCCTGCCTCTCTGTCTACTTATGATCTCTCTCTGTCAAATAAATAAATAAAATCTTTAAAAAAAAAAAAAAGAAACCCCTCTTAGTCTCTTCAGGCTAATATAACAGAAATACCACAGACTGGGTATCTTTTAAATAACAAAAATTTATTTCTTATAAAGGTTCTGGAGGCTGAGAAGTCCAAGATCAAGGTACTGACAGAATGGGTGTCTAGTGAGAGGGTCCACTTCCTAGATGGCTGTCTTTTTGCTTTCATCTCCATGGCAGTAGGGTGGAATGTTTCTTTCATAGGGGCCCATTCATTTTTCTATCCCATTTATGGGGGCTGCACTCTTATGACCTAGTCACCTCCCGAAAGCCTCAGCTCCAAAAACCATCACATTGGGGATATAGGTCCAACATACCGAATTTTGAGGGAGACACAAAGATTCGGTCCATTGCATAAAAAGTATATGATTCCAATTATATGACATTCTGGAAAAGGCAAAATTATGGAGACAGTAAAAAGATCAGTGGTTTCCAGGGCTTAGTGGGGCAGGGAGGGATGAATAGGTGGAGCATAGAGGATTTTAGGGAGTGAAACAATTCTGTTTGATACCATGATGGTAGATACATGTCATTACACATTTGTCCAAACCATAGAATGTACAACCCTAAGGGTGAACCCTAAACTATGGACTTTGGGTGATAATGATGTGTCAATACAGGTTAATCAGTTGTAACAATGTACCACTGGTGGGGGATGTTGATAGTGGGGAAGGTTGTGTGGGTGTAGGGACAGGGGTTATATGGGATCTCTGTACTTTATGCTCAATTTTGCTGTGAACCTAAAACTGCTCTGAAGAATAAAATCTATTTTAAAAATAGAGGGAAAGAACTTAAAAATCAAAAACCATCTGTCCATAGCAGAGGTAACACCACTAGGGGTCCAACCTGGTCCATCTCTGTAGTATGAACTTTCTTTTTTTTCTTTTCAAATTTTTACCTAAATTCTACTTAGTTAATGTACAGTGTAATATTGGCTTCAGGAGTAGAATTCAGTGATTCATTACTTGCATAGAACACCCAGTGCTCATCACAAGTGCCATCCATAATCTTCATCACTCATTTAACCCAACCCCACTGAGCTTCCTCCATCAACCCTGTTTGTTTTCTACAGTTAAGAGTCTCTTTTGGTTTGTTTCCCTCTCTGTCTCTTTTCCCCCCTGTAGTAGCCACTTTTTTTTTCTTTTAGATTTATTTATTTTAGAGAGAGAAAGCCAGTGTCAGTGGTGGGAGGGGCAGAGGAGGAGGGAGAAGGAAAGTATCTCAAGCAGACTCCACACCCAGCTTGGAGCCTGACAGGGGACCCAGTCCCACAATCCCGAGATCATGACGTGAGCTGAAATCAAGAGTTGGATGCTTAACTGACAGACCCACTTAGACACCCCTGTAGCACCCACTTTTTAACTCTAGAGCTTTGAGCAAGTCATGGGACCGCTCAAGGGCTTGATTTCAGTTCTACTTGAAAATGAAGAAATGACCAAGATCTGTTCTTGTGCTTTTGCGTTTTTCATGAAGAAGTAAATTAAAAATAGAAATCAGTGTGGGGTTATCAACTTTTCATTTTGTCAGATAAATACATTTTTTAACACCCCATCACTGTTACCATTTCATTATAAAAAACCACTTTAGTACAAAAAATTAGGGCTTAATTTTTATTTTTATTTTTGCTTTTTTTAGGATGTAACTTTCAAATTAAAGGCAATTATTTAAGTTAAATACCTTTATTTTTATAAAGAACTCTAAATTTTCCTTTGTTTTTCTGAGTTTTCCATTAACTGCTGCAAACTTAATCATATCAGGTACCAGTTTCTGGACCAGCACTTGGACTGACTAAATATCTTCTAACCCTAATAATCTGTGACTTTATGCACAAGTAGATTTTGTGTTGCAGAAATGCCCAGTAGATATCTTCAGTGTGGGTCCTAAGCAAGACAGTGAAAAATAATTGTCAGCATGGAAGCCTGCCCCCACCCTATATGCTAGATATATTATTGCTAATACTTAAAACACCCCTATAATGTAGATATTATAGGTGACAAAACTGAGACTCAGAAAACTTGCTCAGAGTCATATGGTAGTGGTGACAACACCACTTTAAAAAAATGGCTTTTTTTTTTTTTTAAGATTTTATTTATTTGACAGAGAGAAACACAGCGAGAGTGGGAACAAGCAGAGGGAATAGTAGCGGGAGAAGCAGGCTTCCTGCCTAGCAGGGAGCCTGATGCGGGGCTCGTTCCCAGGACCCTGGGATCATGACCTGAGCCGAAGGCAGATGCTTAACGACTGAGCCACCCAGGCGCCCCTAAAAAAATGACTCCTTCCATCATTACTTGAGATCAATCTCCAGGCCATTGTAGGTTGACCAATCGTGCATGATTCCTTAGAACTTGATCCAAAGAGGGAGGGCCAGCCAGAGCCCTTTCTTATGCATTCATTTACACTTCAAGAGATTAGAAGACATTACAATCCAATGCAGCAAATCATAAGATCTAAGACCTGGTGGTTTTTAGCACTCTATCCACCAGAAACTGGTCTGCAAAGGAGAGAGAATGACATGGCACCAATAAGAAACAGGAAGGGGAAAACAGGAACCTTCAAGTCCCTAGATCCATTTGTTCCTGAGGCACCCCTCCACCCCCACCTTTTCCACAGATCGTCCCACCTTTCCTTTAATTTAGTGAGGCAACATATTCCTCCCTTTATCATGAACCAATTCAAGTTTTGTCACACATAATCAACATAGAATAGATCCCAGAGCTCTCATCTTTCTGCCCCCAGGAAGGAGACGGCACTATATTATAGTGGAAAGAATGTGAACTTCAGAGAAAGATCCTTGGCAAGATGAGGACAGAACAATGTCTCATGGTGTGAGAGCTTTGGAAACTGTTGAATGCACTTATATTAAATCCACCACAGAAAGGACAAGAGACTGGGCTGTTGTCTCAAATACCAGATAGTACATTTAGGCTGTTGTGCTGGAGGACAAAGGTCTTAGATCTGTTTGAGAAAAGAAAACAAAACAAGTTCATTTTCAGTTAAGTCACTTTTTTTAAAAAAAGATTTTACTTATTTGACAGAGAAAGAAAGCACAAGCAAGGGCAATGGCAGGCAGAGGGAGAGAGAGAAGCAGGCTCCCTGCTGTGGAGGGTGGGGCTCAATCCCAGGACCCTGGGATCATGACCTGAGTTGAAGGCAGATGCTTGATTGACTGAGATACCCAGGAACCCACAGTTTAGTTACTTTTGAAGTAATAACAGAAGTACATTTTATGAAATGACACTCTCTTCTCCAGCAGTCATGTTTTATAATTCTAATATTTTACAATTCCATTTATTGGAATTGTATCAAAGAACATATTATGTACATTCATATGGTTCAAAATTCAAAAGGTCCCAAAAGGAATACAGTGAAATTCTTCCTCTCATCCCTGTGCCTGACCCAGTCCTCCCTACCCCCAGGCAGCCAGTGTAACCTGTAAAGAAATCTTTCCAGAGATACCCTCTGCAGGTATATGCTGCATATATAGCAAAAGAGTCACTCCAAAACTTAACAGCTTAAAACAACGAGCATTTGTATTCACTCAAGATTCTATGGGCCACTGGACAGTGTATGACCTCTTTTTAATATAGCATTACTCTGAGGTATAGGAAACATAACAAGCTTTTGTAACACATAAAAGATAGAAACTTA
Organism: Procyon lotor; assembly: GCA_028646535.1. NCBI lineage: Eukaryota > Metazoa > Chordata > Mammalia > Carnivora > Procyonidae > Procyon > Procyon lotor. The sequence continues at coordinate 6,672,423 of CM053613.1, forward strand.
GCCAAAATGACAAGATGGAGGAATTTTCCCCAAAAAAGTCAGGAAGATATGACAGATAAGGACTTGTTCAAGTCACAGATATAAACAATATATCTGAACAAGAATTTAATGAACCATCATAAGACTACTAGCTGGACTTGAAAAAAGCATAGAAGACACCAGAGAAACCCTTGTTCCAAACATAAAAGACCTAAAAATTAGGCTGAAATAAAAAATGCTACAATTGAGATGCAAAACTGATTGGATATAATCACAACAAGGATTGAAGAAGCAGAGGAGAGAACAGGCGATTAGAAGATAAAACTATGGAAAATAATGAAACTGAAAAGAAGAGGGATGGGAAACTATTAGATCACAAAGACAGACTTAGGCAACTCAGTGATTCCATAAAGCAAAATAGTATCTGTATCATAGGAGTCAGAAGAAGAAGAGTGGGGAAAATGGGGTGGAAGGTTCACTTCAACAAATTATATTCAAGAACTTCCCTAATCTGGGGAAGGAAATAGGCATTCCAGTCCAACAGGCACAGAGAGCTCCCCTGAAACTCAACAAAAACAGGTTAACACCAGGACATATTATAGTGAAATTTGAAAAATACAAAGATAAAGAGAGAATCCTAAAAGCAGGTTGGGAAAAAAATCTTTACAAGGGTAAACACATAAGGCTGGCAACATACCTTTCCACAGAGACCTGGCAGTCCAAAAAGGACTGGCATGATATATCCAATGTGCTAAATGGGAAAAATATGCAGCCAAGAATACTTTGTCTAGCAAGGCTGTCATTCAGAATAGAAGGAAAGATAGAATTTCCAAGATAAACAAAAACTAAAGGAGTTTGTGAATACTAAACTAACTCTGCAAGAAGTATTAAAGGGGATCCTTTGAGCAGGAAAAAAAACCCAAAAGTAACAGAGACTAGAAAGGAATAGAGGGGCGCCTGGGTGGCTCAGTCGTTAAGCATCTGCCTTCGGCTCAGGTCATGATCCCGGGGTCCTGGGATCGAGCCCCGCATCGGGCTCCCTGCTCGGCAGGAAGCCTGCTTCTCCCGCTACCATTCCTTCTGCTTGTGTTCCCTCTCTCACTGTGTTTCTCTCTGTCAAATAAATAAAAAAATCTTTAAAAAAAAAAAAAAAAGAAAGGAATAGAGACAATCTACAGGCATAGTGACTTTACAGGTAACACAATGGTGCTAAACTCATATCTTTCAACACTTACTCTGAATGTAAATGGACTAATGTTCCAATCAAAAGACATAAGATATCAAAATGAATTAAAAAAAAAAAAAACAAGACTCATCGATATGCTGTTTACAAGAGACTCATTTTTGACCCCAAGTCACTTCCAGATTGAAAATGATGGAGTGGAGAACCATTTATCACACTAATAGACATCAAAAGAAAGCTAGAGTAGCCATACTTATTTCAGACAAACTAGATTTTAAACCAAAGACTCTAATAAGAGATGAAGAAGGACATTATATTATAATAAAGGGGTCTGTCTAGCAAGAAGATCTTATGATTGTAAATATTTATGCCCCTAACATGGGAGCAACCAAATATATAAATCAGTCAATAATGAACTTAAAAAAACTCATTGATAATAATACAATAATTGGGGGTGCCTGGGTGGCCCAGTGGGTTAAAGCCTCTGCTTTCAGCTCAGATCATGATCTCAGGGTCCCAGGATTGAGCCCTGCATCAGGCTCTCTGCTCAGTGGGGAGCCTGCTTCCCCCCTCTCTCTGCCTACCTCTGCCTACTTGTGATCTCTCTCTTTGTCAAATAAATAAATAAAATATTTTAAAAAATACAATGATTGTAGGGGACTTTAACACCCCATTCACAGCAATGGACAGATCATCTAAGCTTACCAACAGGGAAGGATTTTAAATGACTCACTGGACCAGATGGATTTAGTAGATATATTCAGAGCATTTTACCCTAAAGCAGCAGAATACACATTCTTTTTGAGTGCAAATGGAACATTCTCCAGAATAGATCACATGCTGGGTGGGTCACATATCAGGCCTCAACTGGTACAAAAAGATTGAGATCATACCATGCATGTTTTCAGACCACAATGTTATGAAACTAGAAGTCAACTACAAGAAAAAATTTGGAAAGACCAGAAATACATGGAGATTAAAGAACATCCTAGTAAAGAATGAATGGGAAATTAAAGAATTAAAAAATACATGGAAGCAAATGAAAATGAAAACATGACAGTCCAAATCCTTTGAGATTCAGTAGAGGCAGTCCTAAAAATGAAGTATATAGCAATACAGCCCTTTCCCAAGAAGCAAGAAAAGTCTCAAATCCACAACCTAACCTTACACCTAAAGGAGTTGGGAAAAGATTAGAACCTAAATACAGCAGGAGAAGGGAAATAATGAATATTTGAGCAGAAATCAATGATACAGAAATTTTTAAAAACCCAGATTGATGAAAATAAGAGCTGATTCTTTGAAGGAATTAACAAAATTGATAAATACCTAGCCAGCCTTATAAAAAGAAAAGAGAAAGGACCCAAATATATCAAATCATGAATGAAAGAGGGGAGATCACAACCAACACTGCAAAAATAAAAACAATTGTAAGAGAATATTGTGAGCAATTATATGCCAACAAATTAGGCAATCTGGAAGAAATGGATGCATTCCTAGAAACATATACTACCAAAACTGAAACAGGAAGAAATAGAAGATCTGAACAGACCCATAACCAGCAAAGAAATTGAACCAATCATCAAAAATCTCCCCACAAACAAGAGTCCAGGGCTGGATGGCTTCCCAGAGGAATTTTACCAAACACTTAAAAAAGATTTAAAGGTGGTGCCTGGGTGGCTCAGTCGTTAAGCGTCTGCCTTCGGCCCAGGTCAGATCCCAGGGTCCTGGGATCGGGCCCCACATCGGGCTCTCTGTTCTGCAGGAAGCCTGCTTCTCCCGCTACCATTCCCTCTACTTGTGTTCCCTCTCTCGCTGTGTTTCTCTCTGTCAAATAAATAAAATCTTAAAAAAAAAATAAAAATAAAAATAAAAAAGAATTAAAAACTATTCTTCTGAAACTGTTCCAAAAGATAGAAATGGAAGAAAAACTTTCAGACTCATTCTATGAGGCCCAGCATTACCTTGATCCCCAAACCAGACAAAGACCCCACTAAAAAAGAGAAGTGCAGACCAAGATCCCCGATGAACATGGATGCAAAAATCTTCACCAAGATACTAGCTAATTGGATCCAACAGTACATTAAAAGGACTATTTGCCACAATCAGGTGGGATTCATTCCTGGAATGTAGGGGTGGTTCAAAATCCGCAAATCAATCAATGTGAAACACGACATTAATAAAAGAAAGGATAAGAGGGGCGCCTGGGTGGCTCAGTCATTAAGCGTCTGCCTTCGGCCCAGGTCAGATCCCAGGGTCCTGGGATCGAGCCCTGCATCGGGCTCTCTGCTCTGCAGGAAGCCTGCTTCTCCCGCTACCACTCCCTCTGCTTGTGTTCCCTCTCTCGCTGTGTTTCTCTCTGTCAAATAAATAAAATCTTTAAAAAAAAAAAAAAAAAAAAGAAAGGATAAGAATCATGATCCCATCAATAGATGCAGAAAAGGCAAATGCAGTATGCTTTCTTGATAAAAACCCTCAAGAAGTAGGGTTAAAAGGAACATACCTCAACATCATAAAGGCCATATACGAAAGACCCACAGCAAATATCATTCTCACTGGAGAAAAAGTGAGAGTTTCCCCCTAAGGTCAAGAACATGACAAAGATGTCTACTCTTACCACTATTGTTCAACATAGTACTAGAAGTCCTAGCCTCAGCAATCAGACAACAAAAAGAAGTAAAAAGCATCCGTTTTGGAAAGGAAGAAGTTAAACTTACACTATTCTCAGACAACATGATATTCTATATAGAAAACCCAAAAGACTCCACCAAAAAATTGCTAGAACTGTTACAGAAATTCAGCAAAGTCACAGGATATAAAATCAATGCACAGAAATCTGTTGCATTTCTATACACCAATAATGAAGCATCTGAATGAGAAATCAAGGAACTGACCCCATTTACAATTGCACCAAAAACCATAAGATACCTAGGAATAAATCTAACCAAAGATGTAAAAGATCTGTACTTAGAAAACTATAGGACACTTATGAAAGAAATTGAAGAAGACACAAAGAAATGGAGAAACATTCCATGCTCTTGGACTGGAAGGACAAATACTGTTAAAATGTCTATACTACCCAAAGCAATCTACACATTCAAGGCAATCATTACCAAAATAACACTGGCATTTTTCACAGAGCTGGAACAAACAATTCTTAAACAATATTTTTTTAAAGATTTTTATTTATTTATTTGTCAGAGAGAGTATAAGCAAAGAGAGCGGCAGAGGGAGAGGGAGAAGCAGATTCCTCTTCTTTTTTTTTTTTTAATTTTTTAAAATTTTATTTATTTATTTTTTTTTCAGTGTTACAAGATTTATTGTTTTGCACTATACCCAGTGCTCCATGCAGTACGTGCCCTCCTCAATACCCACCACCAGGCTCGCCCAACCCCCACCCCCCTCCCCTCCGAAACCCTCAGTTTGTTGCTCATAGTCCACAGTCTCTCATGGTTCATCTCCCCCTCTGGTTTCCCCCCATCCACCCCTCCCTTTCTTCTCATAATGCCCTCCATGTTTTTCTTTACGCTCAGCACGTAAGTGAGACCATAAGGTAATTGGTTCTCTCTGCTTGACTTATTTCACTCCGCATAGTAGATTCCTCTTCTGGGCAAGGAGCCTGATATGGAACTTGATCCCAGGACCCTGAGATCATGACCTGAGCCGAAGGCAGATGGTTAACCAACTGAACAACCCAGTTGTCCCTGGAACAAACAATTCTAAAATCTGTATGGAACCAGAAAAGACCCCAAATAGCCAAACGTTGGCTATTTGTTGATGTCGATATTAATGTTGAAAAAGAAAACCAAAGCTGGTAGCATGATAATTCTGGACATCAAGCTGTATTACAAAGCTGTGATCACCAAGACAGTATGGTATTGGCACAAACAGACACATAGATCAATGGAACAGATTAGAGAACCCAGAAATGGACCCCCAACTCTATGGTCAAATAACCTTCAACAAAGCAGGAAAGGATATCCAATGGAAAAAAAAAGACAGTCTCTTCAATAAATGTGCTGGGAATATTGAACAGCCACATACAGAAGAATGAAACTAGACCATTCCTCTTACACCACACACAAAGATAAACTCAAAATGAATGAAAGACCTCAGTGTGAAACAGGAATCCATCAAAATCCCAGAGGAGAATACAGGCAGAAACCTCTTTGACCTCAGCCATAGTAACTTCTTACTAGACATGTCTCCAGAAGCAAGGGAAACAAAAGCAAAAATGAACTATTGGGACTTCAAGATAAAAAGCTTCTGCACAGCAAAGGAAACAGTCAACAAGACTAAAAGACAACCGACAGAATGGGAGAAGATATTTGCAAATGACATATCAGATAAAAGGCTAGTATCCAAAATCTATAAAGAACTTACCAAACTCAACACCCAAAAACCAAAAAATTCCAGTTAAGAAATGGGCAGAAGACCTGAACAGACATTTCTCCAAAGAAGACATACAAATGGTTAACAGACACATAAGAATATGCTCAACATCAGTCATCATCAGGGAACTACAAATCAAAACCACAATGAGATACCATCTCACACCAGTCAGAATGGCTAAAATTAACAAGTGAGGAAACGACAGATGTTGGCGAGGATGTGGAGAAAAGGGAACCCTCCTACACTGTTGGTGGGAATGCAAGTTGGTACAGCCACTCTGGAATACAGTATGGAGGGTCCTTAAAAAATTAAAAATAGAGGTACCTTGGTGGGTCAGCTGGTTAAGTGTCTGCCTTCAGCTCAGGTCATGATCCCAGGGCCCTGGGATTGAACCCCATGTGTGGCTCCCTACTCAGCGGGGAGTCTGCTTCTCCCTCTTCCTCTGCCCCTCCCCCCAACTTGTGCTCTCTCTCACTTGCATGCTCTCTATCTCTCTCTCTCAAATAAATAAATAAATAAAATCTTGAAAATAGAGTTACCCTACCACTCAGCAGTTGCTGTACAAGGTATTTATCCAAAGGATATAAAAATAGTGATTTGAGATTACTCCTTTCTGCCCGCGGACGCCGCCGAGTAAGCATCGTTAAAGTCTCCCCTCCCATCGCCGTCATGTCTAAGTCAGAGTCTCCCAAAGAGCCCGAACAGCTGCGGAAGCTCTTCATCGGAGGTCTGAACTTTGAAACAACCGATGAGAGTCTGAGGAGCCATTTTGAGCAATGGGGAACACTTACGGACTGTGTGGTAATGAGAGATCCAAACACCAAGCGGTCCAGAGGCTTTGGGTTTGTCACATATGCCACTGTGGAGGAGGTGGATGCAGCCATGAATGCGAGGCCACACAAGGTGGATGGAAGAGTTGTGGAACCAAAGAGG
>CM053613.1:6679406-6716065 GCA_028646535.1 Procyon lotor
TGTGTTGTGACCTGGAGTTCACCATTAAAAGGTCACCCAAGCAAGTCCTGGAGTTTATTTGGTTATTAATATGATTGTTGGCACATCCTATGCAATATATCTAAATTGAATTATGGTATCAGATAAAATTATAGATGGGATTAAAGCTTGTGTATCATCCATTATCATGTGTAATCAATAAACGATTTAATATTCTCTTAAAAAAAAATAGTGATTTGAAGGAGCACATGCACCCTGTTTATAGCAGCAATGTCCACAATCGCCAAACTATGGGAAAAGCCCAGATATCCACTGACAGATGAACAGATAAAAAAAAAATTTGAGATTATACATATATATAATAATTATATAATTATTAACTCAGTATTATATTATATATATTATTATTATATATTACTCAGTATTATATATTACTCAGCCATCACAAAGGATGAAATGTCATTTGCAATGATGTGGGTGAAACTAGAGTGTATTATAGTAAGTGAAATAAGTCAGAGAAAGACAAATACCATATGATTTTACTCATAGGTGGAATTTAAGAAACAAAACAGATCAACATAGGGGAAGGGAAGGAAAAGTAAAATAAGATAAAAACAGAGAGGGAGACAGAGCATAAGATACTCGTAACTCTAGCGTACAGACTGAGGGTTGCTGGAGAGGAGGTGGGTGGGGAGATGGCGTAACTGGGTGATGGGCAGTAAGGAGGGCACTTGATGTAAGGAACACTGGATGATATATGCAACTGACGAATCACTAAATTGTACCCCTGAAGTTAATAATGCACTATATGTTAACTAGCTGGAATTTAAATACAATAAAAAAAAAAAAAAGAAAGAAAGAAAGAAAGAAAAAATTCTATGGGCCAACAGGGCAGCTCTCATCCAGGATTGCTCAGTGGAGTGGATGGTCTAGAATGGCCTTGGTCACACGCCTGGCAGTTAGCAGGCTATTTGGATGAGGGAATCTTCATATATCTGGAAGTTGGCTTACTGCCAGCTGGCAGGACAGCCACATACTCCCCATCATGCAGGCACTCATGTGATGACAGAAGAGCTCCCAGCAGTGGAAAAGGGTGTGATCCAATGCAACCTCTGCTTTCATCTTGTTCGCTAGTGGCTGATGAAACTTTGGCCAAAGCAAATTAAACCAAAGAAAATGGCCAAGACTGGATTTAAGGAGTCTGAAAAAGTAGACTCCACATCTTGGAGGAAAGAGCCATAAAGTCAAATTGCAACAGGGTAATGTTCAGGTCTAAGAAGGGGTAGTAGTATTTTTTGCAGCATACCTGTAGGTATGTTTGTGGATATAAGTGGATGTATGTATGTGTGTGTGTACGTGTGTACGCTTTTTACCATTTCTTACACAAATGGTAGTATACTGATATATGGATTTTTACAAATATTTAAAACCTGTTTTACCTAAATAAATAAATAAATAAATAAATAAATAAAACCTGTTTTACAAACCTTGTCTATCAAAACGAAAGTTTATATCTTAGGAGGTCAAGCCAGATTGTAGTCAAACAATTTGACAAGAGGGGCGCCTAGCGGGCTCAGTCAGTAGAGCATGTGACTCTTGATCTTGGGGTCATGAGTTTGAGTCCCATGTTGGGCATAGAGATCATGTAAATAAATAAACAAACAAACAACAAACAAATAAATAAACTGGGGGGAAAACCAGTTTGACAGGAGAGTTGTTCTCTTTATGTCAAATAGTAGGAAGCTCAAATGGAGGGATCTGTAATCTACAGCAGAGGACAGAACAGATGCAAGTGTAGTTTTATATGCCACTTTTGCCTGAGCGGATTCGTCAGCTAATCTGGGATCCTACCATAGTTCTCTAGGACTGGCTGGTCATCTTCTCACAGAAGTACCCACACGGTGTCTGAATAATCAAAGCACTTTTGGGTCTGAGGATTTCCTCCATAGTGTCCAGTTCACTAGAACTGATTCCCTCTTGAAAGAACACTCATTTTTTTTAAAGTTATCCTTTACCCAAGAGGGGTTTGTATTGTTCTTTGAGTCTCACCTGACACCTTCTTCAGAAGGCCTTCCCACCTACTATGAAGGAGTACTCCATTTCAACTACGAGCTCCTCCCCCTTTCCAGCTTTATTCTTCTAGGTAACATACTCCCCACCCAATATACTATATTTTCATTTCTTTGTCCTCCACCTTCACCTAGTCTAGAAGGGCAGGAATTTTCTCCTGTTTATTCCTGTACCCTGGCCCTCAGTGCAGTGACACATAGAAAGCCCTTGATAAGTATTTATTGAATAAGTGAAAAACAGTAACTATTTCCAAATGTTGGTTGTCTTTCCAAGTCCCAATTGCCTTGTATTTAAGATGGAGGTTTTTAGCACCTCCATCATTAGATTTCCATGTGGAGTAAACAAGTTCTATATGGACAATGCTTCATGAATGTTGACATCCAGACAGACCTCCATTGCTCTAGCCTTCACATACACAAGGGCATAAATGTTTCTTTTTTTTTTTTTTATAAGATTTTATTTATTTGACAGAGAGAAACATAGCGAGAGAGGGAACGGTAGCGGGAGAAGCAGGCTTCCCGCAGAGCAGGGAGCCCGATGTGGGGCTTGATCCCAGGACTCCGGGATCACGACCCGAGCTGAAGGCAGGCGCTTAATGACTGAGCCACCCAGGTGCCCCGGCATAAATGTTTCTAACAGTCAGTGATACTCCTCTTGGGAGATCTGAACTTTGATGTGAATTAAAACCTTGTAAAAGAAGGCTTGCCTTTTGTGAGGTTACTCTGGACTTCCTTCGCAACACAGTGAACCGAATACACGTTTATCTCCACACACTCCTCACCCGTTTCTTGATACTCCATTAAAATTAGAAAAATAAACAGAAAGCTAAACTCAGACAGCTGAGAATAGGATGGGTTATCAGCAGACAGGGGATTTCATGAATTTCCGGAAGATATAAAATAGCTAAAAATGTCTTGATGGATGAAATGGAGCCAAGAATAAGCACTGGAGGATACAGCAAACCTCTAGTGAGAGCAAAATCCACCAGAGTGGGGAACCTCCAGAAAGAGGCTGGGAGCAACATGGGAAGGCTGCATCAAAGATTAATGAAAGCCCATCAGCCATCTTGAACCCTCCCCCTCCATCCCTACTCCTGTGCCAGTAGATGGTCAGCCATTTAGCCTTAGCTAAAAATCCTGGAGGATTTTTTTAAATTAAAAATGTTTGTTATTATTTTTTTGACATCTTAATTTAATTTTATTTTTTTCAGTGTTCCAAGATTCATTGTTTATGCACCATACCCAGTGCTCCATGCAATACGTGCCCTCCTTAATACCCACCACCAGGCTCACCCATTCCCCCACCCTCCTCCCTTCCAAAACCCTCAGTTTGTTTCTCAAAGTCCACAGTCTCTCATGCTTCATCTCCCCCTCCAATTTTCCCTAATTCACTTTTCCTTTCCTTTTCCTAATGTCTTCCATATTATTCCTTATGTTCCACAAGTAAGTGAAACCATATGATAATTGACTTTCTCTGCTTGACTTATTTCACTCAGCATAATCTCCTCCAGTCCTGTCTATGTTGATACTAATGTTGGGTATTCATCCTCTCTGATGGAGGCATAATATTCCATTGTATATATGAACCATATCTTCTTTTGGTGGGAACGCAAGTTGGTGAAGCCACTTTGGAGGATGTTTAAGAAAGGAATGAACTGGGGCGCCTGGGTGGCTCAGTGGGTTAAAGCCTCTGCCTTCGGCTCAGGTCATGATCCCAGGGTCCTGGGATCAAGCCCCACATCGGGCTCTCTGCCCAGCGGGGAGCCTGCTTCCTCCTCTCTCTCTGCCCGACTCTCTGCCTACTTGTGATCTCTCTCTGTCAAATAAATAAAGTCTTTAAAAAAAAAAAAAAGAAACGGAATGAACTGTTGCTAAAGTGAATGCTGGAGCCCAAGAGGAGAGCCCCGTCCATTCTGCCATTTAAGGTTTCCTATAACCCAAAGCATAACCATTCATCCCAAAGCAACACATGCAAAACCAACAAGCCCTACCAAGGTACACAGATGGACCGGTCAGGAAAGAGGCTTTGTAGGGGAAGAGTAAATTACCCACTGGCTACTATGATGATCAACTTTGCCTTCATTAATAAATGTAAAATGTGGGGCGCCTGGGTGGCTCAGTCGTTAAGCGGCTGCCTTCGGCCCGGGTCAGATCCCAGGGGTCTGGGATCGAGCCCCGCATCGGGCTCTCTGCTCTGCAGGAAGCCTGCTTCTCCCGCTACCATTCCCTCTGCCTGTGTCTCCTCTCTCGCTGTGTTTCTCGCTGTCAAATAAATAAAATCTTTAAAAAAAAAAAAAATAAAAAATAAATGTAAAATGTCAAGTAAGGAAGAAGACCAGAAGCATGGAAAAGAAAGACAAACCATTCCTGTACAGAGAACCAAAGTAGGTCATTCACTCAGTCCTGGGACAGACTTCTTACTGGGGGAAAGAAGATGGACAACAGGGAAAGAAGAAATAAAGGAATGAGAGGAAACACTTTATTAAGCACATATATCTCCTCTTGGGGGACACAGAAATGAATAAGATCAACCCTCATTCATACTTGTCAGGATGGGGGAGGGCTTCACAGGGGGTGTATTTGACAGGTTCTTAGATGGTTAATTTTATGTATCAATTTTGCTGTGCCATGGTGCCCAGATATTTGGCTAAATACTGTTTTGGATGTTTCTGTGAGGGTGTGTTTGGGGTGAGATTAACATTTAAATCAGTGGACTTGAAGTGAGGCACATTTCTCTCCATAATATGGGTGGGTCTCATCAATTACTTGAAGGCTTTAATAAAACAAAAGACTGATCTCCGGTAAGCAAAAGGGAATTCTGCTCCCAGGGGGCCTTCAAACTTGAACTGCAACATTGGCTCTTCTGTGGGTCTCCAGCCTGCCCACTGTGCAGATTTTGGAGGTGCTAGCCTCCATTATCACATGAAATAATTCTTCTAAATAATCTCTTTCTATGTATGTATATATACATCCCTTCTGTTATGTTTCTTTGGAGAGTTCTAATTCATCCAGTGGTTATCTCTGGCCCTCTCCAAAGGCTCTCCTGGCCCATTTTACTTATGGAAAGGATTGGTATTTGCTGGTAGATACTAGAAGGGCAACCAAAGACTAAGCTGAGACAGTTATTCTATGCCGAGGAGGCAGCAATCAAGCCAGAGAATTGTTCACCACAATAGAGATAGTTTGAGAACAAGGTGAAGGTAAGCACTGAAGTCTCATCTCTGCCACTTTCCAGCTGAGGGCTTCAGGCACTGCCCTAGCCTGAGCATTGGGGATGTTGTGATGAGCACAACTCTAAGAAGACGACATTAAAGATTAAAGTCATAACTGATTCATCTTAAGTGTGCAAAATGCTGCCAAGGAGCCATGTAGGTGCTCAGGGTGCTGAGGGGACTGTGACTGGTTGGGAGGTCAGGGAGGGTTTCTCTGAGGATATGATATTTAGTTAAGATTCAAAGGAGGGGTAGGAGACCGTTGGGACTGGGGAGAGCCTTCCAGGTAGAGGAAACAGCATGTAGAAAAGCCCCGGCTGAGAGGAAGTTTGCAGAGCTGAGAAGTCCTACATGGTTGAAGGGAAGCGGGTGAAGGAGAGGTAGATGGAGCTAATATTGGAGAGGTGAGCAGGGCAGGTGGGTAGAATTTTGTAAGGCAACATAAGGAATGTGGGCACTATTTTAAGGTACATGCAAAATTATCACACAGTGTTCACTAGGAGAGTGACCTGATTATTACCTTCAGTTACCTTTTCTGTCTCTCCTTCCACAACTCCAATAACATGTATGTGAGAATGGTTGCTATTTCCACAGATCACAGGGGTTCTACTTATGTTTTGTCAGTCTTTTTTCTCTCTTTCCTCATTTTGGACAATTTCTGTGGCTATGTCTTCAAGTTCACTGATCTTTTCTTCTGCAGTGTCCAGTTGACTGTTTATCCCATCCAGTGTGGTTTTTGCCTTAGATATTGTAGTTGTCATCTCTAGATGGGTCTTTTTTATGTCTTTCTTTTCTCTCCTCATCTTGTTCTGGTCCCCCTCTGGCTTCTTAAACATGGAATTTATGATAGCCCCTTCTTATCTTTGTCTGCTAATCCCACTGTCTCTGTAAATACTAGATCTGTTTTCCTCCAGGATATGGTTCACATTTGGTGCTTTTTTGCATGCCTAGTAATATCTGATTGGCTGAAAGACATTGGCAAATTTACACTGATGGATGATGGATTTTGTTGTAATTATATAGCGCTGACCTTTGTTCTGGAATGCAGTTAGTTACTTGGAATCAGTTTGGTCTTTTTGAAGCTTGCCTTTAAGCTTTGTTGAGGCAGGTCCATAGCAGCTTTTAATCTAGGACTAATTAATTTCCACCACTGAGGTGCTACCCTGGGCATTGTGAGGTCTCCTTTTTCACCTGCTGAAAATATTCTCAGTGCTGTGTGTGCTTTAGGAATTATTTGGGTTATAGCTTTATGGTGGTTCGTTCCCTGGACAAGTGGCTTCCTCTCATGTGTGTTTTGGTCAAAACTCAGCCAGACTGGAGGAGATTCTCTTGCAGTTCCCTGTGCAGTCCTCCTACCTGACATGGGACTTTCTTGTGACTTAATCCAGATGAGTTTAGGATAGAAACCGTGGTATTGCTTCCCCTATCCTACTCAGAGATGTTGGCCTGGCACTCTGGCAAATAGCTCTTGCCATCCATGATCCTCTGCTCACTTTCCTATTGCAGAAAGAGGGTATGGATTTCCAGGAATGAGATACCATGGTGCATGAATGTTTTTTTTAACCTGGAATTATATTGCTTACGTAAAACAACAGAAAATGGCATGTTAGGTAATCCCCACCTGAGGGGGTCTTCTCTGCAACTCTGTCCTGAAGTTATTCTCTGAGCCAAAACCCATAACCCGATTTTTGACTTGGGGTCCTTTGGCTCTGTAATAACACAAAGGAATCTGCTTTTCTGATTTGCCCTAACTAAAATCCAAGGAATCCAGTCAACTGAACCTACCCAAACATCATATTTTATTTTATTTTTATTTATTTATTTTTTAAAGATTTTATTTATTTATTGGACAGAGAGAGAGAGAGAAATCACAAGCAGGCAGAGAGGCAGGCAGAGAGAGAGGGGGAAGCAGGCTCCCCGCCGAGCAGAGAGTCCGATGCGGAGCTCGATCCCAGGACCCTGAGATCATGACCTGAGCCGAAGGCAGAGGCTTTAAACCACTGAGCCACCCAGGGGCCCCCAAACATCATGTTTTAAAATAAACCTTTCCAAAAAATAAATAAATAAAATAAACCTTTCCAGAGGAGTCTTGTGGGTTTTTTTCCTCCTTTTTTCTGTAGCAGTGGTAAAGCCAGTGGGAAGAGACCAGGCCACCCCACATACTCTGGAACACCAAGACTTAGGGCCCAAGGTTTCAGACTGATGTGTCAGAGACTTCTAGAGATAGATTTTTAAGGAAAATTAGCAGAGGATTTATCTGTCCTAGAAGACTAAATCTCTTGCTGTCTTAGTGAGGGCATTAGGGACTTAATAAATAAGGGAAGGAGGACCCACCATGCCCAGCCCATTTGAAGTGAAGCCCTTTTATTTTCTTTATTCCTTTTTTAAATTGAAGTAAAATTCACATAACTTAAAATTAACCACTTTAAAGCGTACAGTGCAGTGGCACTTAGTACAATCCCCCGTTGTGCAACTATCACCTCTAGTTCCAAACTGTTTTCATTACCCCAAAAGGAAATTGCACACCCAGTAAGCAGCCACACCCCATCCCCCACTTTATCCCAAGCCCCGGAGAGAAGCCCTATTTTGCACAGGATTTCTAAAAGTGCCATGGTTGGCATTACGAATATTTTTTCCTGGGGTGCCTAGGTGGCTCAGTCAGTTAAGCATCTGACTGTAGATTTTGGTTCAGTTCATAATCGCCGAGTCATGAGATCAAGCCCTGTGTTGGACTCTGTTCTGAGCATGAGGCCTGCTTAAGATTCTTTCTTTCCCACCCCCACCCCCCCTTTAGGATTGGCAAGCGCCACTGTCCTTTTGGAGTTCTCTGCCTCTGAGACACTTCCACTGGAGCAGCCTGATGGCTGGGAGTGAGTGGAAAGCCTGCACGTGGGCCAAGCTTCTCCTGTGGCCTGCAGAGCCTCAGAGGTAGTGCCCCCCAACAACCCGTCCAAGAGTCACAGCTTTGGAATAGTCACTGGGCTTCCCACTGTCCCCTGCTGTGTGGGAAAACTCCCTCCCATGTCCTTAGGGCACTCACAGTGAGCATTTACATTACCTGTCACAGTGGGTTCCATATTTCCCTGGGGTGTAGTCTGTGAATTCTGCAAGCAGATGCTGAAACTTGGGGACAAGCTGGTTCTGGGGTCCCTGGCTAGAGGAACTGACAGTGGCTCTGGGGCCCAAAAAGTGAGCAACTTTGGAGAAGGCCTAGCGGCTTTGTCTTAACAAGCTCCAGAACCCCAGGGTAAATGCAGAACTCTCCAAGACCCTTCTGGGCACGGCTATGGGCCTCTTAGACCCCTGGCAGTGACTGAGTCTGGCCTTGAATGGCCAGACCAGTGGTTAGACAGAACCCAACCTTGCTGAAGCAAGCTTTACCAAGAGGAGAGGCTGCAGGAGTTGGACTCAGCTGGAGCCTGCTTCTGCAATGCTGATGAGGAGTGGATTTCTGGGGTCTGGGGAAGTCTCCGGGGTCAGGAAGCCATGAATTATTCAGAAGACAGGATTTGCTGGGCTTCAGACGCTCTGGGAGAAGGGGCATGGGTTTCTTAGGGGCAGAGGAGTGGGGCCGAAGGGGTGGCAGGTTTGGTTGGATCTAGGGTCCAGAACATTTTCATGGTGAGTTTTAGAGTCCTCTTCTTATTAGAGTTCCCTCAAATCCCTTCAAAATTCAATATTAACCTCCTTGCTATTTTCTGGCAGGGAAGCCATGGCAAATGGCTGATTAGCCAGAAATCTCAGTAAGGCACCGTCATGAGTTTTCCTGAAGACTCTTTTTGTTTTTCAGAATGAATGCAAGGGGTGGATGTCATCAGTGACTGTGGAAACCCTTCCCAAGGCTTGGGATAATCCTGGAGAGCATCTCTGGAAGTAAAGGAGGAAAGGGGAGCCAGCAGCCCTGATGATCAATGGGCTTTGGTTTGCCCACCTCACTCTCCCTCTCTCACCGCACTCCCACTCCCCCTGCTTCCTCTTCCCTGGCAATGGACTTCTGGAGAAATGTGGAGCCTTTTTGTTCAACCAGGGATAGATCAGCCTTGACATTTGTTCTGGTAGTTTCCCCTGCAGCTTTGTGTAATGAGCCCCATCTTCTGGGAGGAACAGAAATGAGGAGGCAGTGAAAGAAGGCCCAAAGCGCCATGTGGGTGGAAGGAGAGGGACACTTAAGAACTTAGAAAGGAAGCCTGCCAACTCTGGGATTAGACATCCAGTTAAAACAGCTGGAAGCAAGATGGGAGTGAAAGAAAGAAGGCAGTCGTATGACCAGCCCCGGTCAGTAAGCCATGGTCAGAGATTTGGATTTTTTCCTAATGGAAATGAGAAATAAGGAATAGTCTTAGGTAGGAGAGGGACATGCTCGGACTTGCCACGGAGGAGCTCTCTGGCTGCAGCGTGAGAGTCGCTGGCAGTCTGGCCCGCGTGATGGTGGGTGGCCGAGTGGAACAGAATGGAGGGGCGGGCCTTAAAGTTGACCGGACTTGGCAAGGCCAAGAGAAACTCGTAGTGACTTTTTGTCTTGGGCCAACGGTGGTGCCATTGGCGGTGCCATTGGCGGGCGGGAGGAAGAGAGGGGTGTGAGAGCAGGCAGAGGGGCTACGAGGAGGTTCAGTTTGGATATTCTATGTCTGAGAAACGTTTTGACGCCCAAGCAAGTCAGTCCAGTCAACAGCTGGGGAGAGGAGACGTGGGTGGTGAGGTGGGTGCCGTCACAAGGAACAGCTGAGCTGCCTCAGGGAGACCGTGACAAGTGGACAGAGAGTCCTGGGACAGAGCCCTGAGGCAGGTCCACAGCCAGCTGCTGGGCTGAGGAAGGGGAGCCAAAAGAGGAGGCCGAGAAGGGGCAGCCAGAAAGGAAGGTGGAAAAGCAGGAGAGCCTGGGGTCATGACAGCCAAGGCAACAGCATGTTTCCGAAAGGAGAAAGAGGACAACAGGACTAGAACCTTCTAAGGCAGTCCCTTGCCTTTTGCAATCCAGGACCACAGATAGTCTTGGTGAGAGCAGCGGTGTGGCACAGATAGACACAAACATAGTGAGCTGGGAAGTAAGGGGTGCAGAAGAGCCGACCCTTCGGAAGTTGGTCTGTGAAGGCAACAGACCAGGCTCTACTTGGAGGCATGGGGTTGACGGGAGGGGTTACAGACTCGAGAGACTTCAGCATGTTTGTATGTTTATGGAAAGGACCAAATAGAGAGCAGGAGACTGACCAGTCCCCAGGGAGGACATTTGGGTGTTTCCAGTTCCGCTCTGATAACAGGGCAGACAGCTGTGTGTGCATGTTCTTGTGCCCTTGTCCAGTCGTGTCCTCCGAATAAAATCCTAGAAGGGGAACGACTGGGTCAAAACCTATATACGTTTTAAATTTCATTATATATTATCCAATTTCCCTCCACAACCTGAACTGATTTAGGCAACTATTTGTTGGTAATGACATTCTCACAAACGTTGAATATTACCTGTTTTAAGATCTTTGCCAGTATGACTGACCAAAAATATTTCTTGTCACTATTTGTTTAAAGATTTTATTTATTCGACGCAGAGAGAGAGGGAGTACAAGCAAGGGGAGTGGCAGGCAGAGGGAGAAGCAGGCTCTCTGCTGAGCAGAAAGCCCGACATGGGGCTTGATCCCAGGACCCTGGGATCATGACCTGAGCTGAAGGCAGGTGCTTAACGGACTGAGCCACCCAGGCGCCCTCCTTGTTGCTATTTTATATTGCATTTCTTTGGTTACTAATGAGATTGAACATCTTTTCCTACATCACCGATGATTTTTATAACTGAATTACCTGTTCATGTCCATTGTCCATTTTTCTATCAGGATGATAGTCTTTTTTCCTCCTTCATTTGTAAGAACTCTCTCTTAAGATATTAATTGCAACATATTTTTACCTGCAAATTTGTTGTATGTCAGTTACTCTTTTTCTTTTTAAAGATTTTATTTATTTATTTGATAGAGAGAGATCACAAGTAGGTGGAGAGGAAGGCAGAGGGGGGGGGGAGCAGGCTCCCTGCTGAGCAGAGAGCCGATGCAGGGCTCCATCCCAGGACCCTGAGATCATGACCTGAGTCAAAGGCAGAGGCTTTAACCCACTGAGCCACCCAGGCGCCCCATATGTCAGTTACTCTTACTTACACTTTTTCATACCAAAGTTGGAAATCATTTTGTGGATAGCTCTTTTGCTCTCTTACCCTTGGTCTAGAACCTGTTGCTCTTGTTTAGCTCTGTAGTGTTTTGGCAACCTCTCCTCCGGCTGGCCAGAGTTTTGCCATATTTCATTTTTTTCTCTTCTTCTCTTGACCCACAGTTGTCTTCTTCCCTAAGCCTCACTGGGGTCCACAGATTTTGCAGATGGGAAGAAAGCCAACACACCTTTTGTGCTATTTCCTCTGGGGGGTCTTTGAACCTTTTCTGGGGCAAGCAGGCACTGCGAGTTTGCTTGCCTTGGACGTGGCTAGACACGTTCTCTGTGATAGACTGGCAGAAACGCATGCTGTTTGATCATCAGGGCAGAGTCCCAGTAGCAAAATTTCCAAGAACCAGTGAAACTCCAACCTGTGCTCAACAGCCCCCGGGGAGAGTCCTGCCATTTTGGACCCTTCCTCTTACACTGCATGGGAAAGAGAGCACAATGCATCCTCATGTTCACTGTTTTTATTGTCTCAGGACTCAGGTAATGGGTGTCACCTGTCAGGTGCTCCTATTGCCACTTCGCAATTCTTAACTGCTTACCTTTCTCTCGGTCCTTTCCCCAGTTTTTTTATGACCTCAGTGCTTGGATTACAAACTGAGATTAGTGGTTATCAGAAACCAGGATCAAATGTGTTGGAGGGAAAAGTTGTCAGAGATTAACATGTGGAAGAAGAGGGAAAGAAGTGTTCACCTTACTGTTTAATGGCAAAAAATGTCAAGCTTATTAATAGTAATCAGGAGTAGAGACAATAAGGTAATGAACCCTCCTAGGCCCATCCCCCACCTTCAACAATTAATACCCAGTGTCCTTTAACCCCACATATTTCTCCATAGTATCCTGAGGCAAATCTCAGACATCATAAAATGTCATCATCTGCAAATATTTCATTATGTATCTCTTACATATTAAAAAAACAAGACCATTATCACACACCTAAATAAACATTATCAATAAGAGATGGCGGTGTTTAAGTAGCTGGAACGTAGAATAAGGTGCGTTTTCTTATTCTAATTTGCTTTGCGAGACCTCAGGCAAGATAGTTAACTTTTCCATACTTCAGTAGTTACTTACACATAGAAATAGGAGCATTCGCTTCAAATTAATAATATGGGTCATATTTACAGAAGGGCTTTCTTTGCTAAAAACAATTTTTTTAAGGTAGCTTTATGTTTTAAGCTCTCAAGGTAACTTTATCTGGTATTTTCTTTATGTAACCAAGGTAGGGAGAGGGAAGGGTTATTTTTCAGATACAGAAACTGAGGGCTAAAGTGGTTGAGCCCCTTGTTCATGGCTCTGGCTCTCCTGTGGGGGGAGGGCCATGAAAAGAGGACACCCCAGCCCTCTTAGTGCACCCTGGGAAGAACCAGAAGGGTAAGGAGGAGCCCTCTGGGGCATCACCTGCAGCGCCCTCTGCTGACTGGATGGGCAATGTTGGCACCCAGTGTTCCCAGGGCAGGGACTTGGGCCACCCACACCTCCCAAACCTGGTAGAGTCAGCACATGACCAATAACACCTGTTGAACAGAAAACTTAAAGACAGCAACAAAAGAGGGGAAAGAAGAAGTGTAGGAAGAACCTTGACATTGAATGCTAACATGAAGTTTGGTGGCCAGAAGGTCCAAACTCCTTTTGCAGCTAAGGAGACTGAGGTCTAGAGAGAAGTGAGGTCACTGAAGTGCATGGTGAGCTAGGCCTGACAAAGCCTCCCCGCTGGTCTCTCCAGCCTCTAACCCAGCTGGCGTTCTCTGGGCCAACAGAGGTGATTTGAAGTCACCCGGAAGAATGGGAGAGGATCTCTTCAGTGTCCATGTTCCCAGAAGTTGGTAAGATGCCAATCTAATCATCTATGGCCTGGGGGCGTGGGAAAGGGGCAGTCTGTCCTAGACACTGTGGTGACCTGGGTCTCTGGCAATCTTGCATGGAGCCTTTCCAGCAGGCTCCCCGAGATCCTTGCCTCCCCCAAAAGCTCTGGTCTCTGAGAGGTGGAGAGGTGAATTTTCAATATATCCTAGAGAACAGCATCTTTGACATTGAACGAGGTTTTCTGCTTGGTCTAATATCGATACTGCTTTTTTCATTTCGCATTTGCATTTGCCATCCCATTAATTTTTAACCTTTGGGATCATTTCATTTTAGGTGAGTCTTCTGTGAGCCATCTATAGTTTGACTCTCATTTTTACTGCATTTTTAGTCTTTGTCTTTTTATCAGGGGAACTTAAAATCATGGATAATTATTGCCCGAACTGGTTTATATGTGGTCTACCTCTTCCAGAATCTGTAACCCCAGTCTAATCATGAGAAAAACATCAGAAAAATCCCAGTTGAGAGACATTCTACAAATATCTGACCAGGGGATGCCTGGGTGGCTCAGTTGAATAAGTATCTGACTCTTGATCTCTGCTCAAGCAGAGCCTTAATTAATTAAATTAAATTAAGAGCCTACTTAATTAAAATACCTATGCAATCTCTCTCTCTCTCTCTCTCTCTCTCTATATATATATATATATAATCTCTCTCTATATATATATATAGATATCTTTCTCTCTCTCTCTATATATATATATATAGATCCCTCTCTCTCTCTCTATATATATATATTCATATATATAGAGAGAGAGCATATATATATATATACTTCTCAAAACTGTCAAGGTCGTAAAAAACAAGGAAAGTCTGAGAAATTGTTATAGCCAAGAAAGGCCTAAGAAGCCATGATGACTAAATGTAATGATGTAATGTGGTTGTCTCGACAAGATTCTTGAACAGAAAAAGGGCATTAAGTTAAAACTAGGGGGAAGAAAAGTTAAAACTAGGAATTCTGCATAAAGTATGGATTTCAGTTTCTTTTCTTTTTTTGTTGTTGTTTTGTTTGTTTTAAAGCTTCCCCACAAAAACAAAACAAAACTCTAGGCCTAAATGACTTCACTAGAATATTCTACCTAACACCTAAGGAAAAAATATTCTCAATTCTATACAAAATCTTCCAGAAAATAGGAAATGAAGAAATGCTTCCCATGTAAAAAAACAAAACAAAACAAAAACTGTAAAAGAATCATAAACCTAAATGTAAGAGGTAAAATGATAAAAAGCAATCTAGAACAAACACAGGAGAAAATCCTGGTGACTGAGTTAGGAAAAGATTTCTTGATTATACAAGATGGCATGAACTCTAAAAGAAAACAATTAACAGATTGGACTTCATTAAGATAAAAATGTTTTCTCTTCAGAGGCTCCTGGGAGCCACAGTGGGTTGAATGCTGGACTTGGTTTCGGCTCAAGTCATGATCTCCAGGTCGCAAGATGGAGCCCCAGGTAGGGCAATGTACTCCATAGGGAGTCTGCTTGGACTTCTTTCTCTCCCTCTGCCCCTCTCCCTGCTCATGCGCTCTCTCTCTCTCAAATAAATAAATCTTTTTCTTTCAAAAATATTTTATTTATTTATTTGAGAGAGAGAGAACACAAGGAGGGAGGAGGGGCAGAGGGAAGAGAGAAGCAGGCTCCCCACTGAGCAGGGAGCCCAACACAGGGTTTGATCCCAGGACCCTGGGATCATGAACTGAGATGAAGGCAGACATTTAACCAACTGAGCCACCCAGGCGTCCCAATAAATAAATCTTTAAAAAAATGTTTTATTTTCAAATGACATGGATCATCAAATTAGATGTGGAGTCACAGACTGAGGGAATATGTCTGTGTGACATCTATCCATACACATAATATGTAAAGAACTCTTACATCTCACTTATAGGAAGACAAAAACCCAATGAAATATTGGGACAATATTGGCAAAATAATCCAACAGACACTTCACCAAATAATTTCGATGGGTGACACATAAGAGACTTCACCAAAAGTTAGAGATATGGGGCAAATAGCATCATTAGTCATTGGGAAAATGCAAATTAAAAACTACAATAAGATGACTAAAATTGAAGACTAAAAATACCAAGTGTTGGGGTGCGCCTGGGTGGCTCAGTGGGTTAAAGCCTCTGCCCTTGGCTCAGGTCATGATCTCAGGGTCCTGGGATCGAGCCCCGCATCGGGCTCTCTGCTCAGCAGGGAGAGTGCTTCCCCCCTTCTCTCTCTCTCTGCCTGCCTCTCTGCCTACTTGTGATCTCTCATTCTCTGTCAAATAAATAAATAAAATATTTTTTTAAAAAATCAAGTGTTGGCAGGATGTGGAGCAGCTGGAACTCTTATGTGCAGCTGGTGGGAATGCAAAATGGCCCAGCCACTTCAGAAGACAGTTTGTAAGTTCTTATCAAGTTGAGCATAGATTTACTATATGACCCAGCAATTGCACTCCTGGGCATTTGCCCAAGAGAAAAGAAAACATTTGTCCATATAAAAACTTGTATAGAATGTTCACAGCGGTGTTATTGACAAGAGCCTCACATTGGAAACAATACAAATGCCTAGCACCTAGTGAATGGAGAAACTGAGAGTGAGGTAGCCATACAATGGAATACTACTCAGCAGTGAAAAGGAAACAACCACCGCTATTGGGCAACAGTATGGGTGAATCTCAAAAGCATTACACTTAATGAAAGAGGTCAGGCACAAAAACCTACACACTGCATGATTGCGTTTATGGGAGATTCTAGGAAAGACAAAACAGCAATGATAGAAAGCACATGGTTGTTGTCAGAGGCCAGAGGATAGGAGGAAAGGCTTGACTGCAAAATGGCGTGGGGAAAATTCATAGGAAGATGTGGAAATGTTTCATAATATGATTATGGCAGTGGTTACATTACTATACATATTTGTCAAAACAGAAAATTGATCACTTGAAAATAGTGAACTTTATTGCATGTAAATTTTCCCTCAATGAAGCTGACACAGGAAATTGGCAAAAAGCATTATTAGATGTGTTTAGTAGTAGTACTGAATTTTTCCTTGTCCTTATAATTATCAAAAAAGCTCTGTATCTTGGGATGCCTGGGTGGTACAGTTGGGTAAGCATCCAACTCTTGGTTTTGGCTCAGGCCATGATCTCAGGATTGTGAGATCCAGCACTGGGTTGGGCTCCACGCTGAGAGAGGAATCTGTTTGAGGGTCTCTGCCTCTTCCTCCCCTGCCACCCTCTCTCAAAAATAAGTAAGTAAGTAAATAAATAAATAAATAAGTTTCTTTCTTTCTTTCTTTCTTTCTTTCTTTCTTTCTTTCTTTCTTTCTTTCAAGTTCTATCTCTTTGTGATGAATGGGGGCATTTAGCCCTGCCAGGATGGTGATTTATTTTCTTGCTTATCAATTGGCATGAAGACCTCAACGTGATCAGGAACAAACCATAGCTTGCAGTTTAATGGGACTCTTGCTGAATCTTCTGATGGCAGTGTTCTACTTCTAGGAATCAGGACCTCTAAACTCACATTGCTCAGAGTTCCAGGATTTGGACCTACGAATTTCCCATGTTGGGTCAATAGGACTGGTGGTAAACAAGCCCTCTCGTATTTCTACCTCTTTTTTTTTTTAATTAATTTATGTATTTATTTGACAGAGAGAGATTACCAGTAGGCAGAGAGGCAGACAGAGAAAGGAGGGGGAAGCAGGCTCCCTGCTGAACAGAAAGCCCAATGCGGGACTGGATCCCAGGACCCTGGGATCATGACCCGAGCTGAAAGCAGAGGCTTTAGCCCACTGAGCCACCCAGGTGCCCCATATTTCTACCTCTTGATTCCTGGATGTATGTATTCGTATAAGGAACATAGCATCTTATAAAGGTTATGGATTTAGGGTATACCCTGCCTCTTGGGGAATGGTACCCCATCTTTGGAGAGTATTGTCTACAAGGTGATAACTCAGCTGTGCCTTCAAAAAGCTGTTCCATCACTCTGTCAAGCCACCAGCTTCTAGGTGTTGCCTTATGTGATAGGACCAGTGGATTCCATAATCATGTGCCCACTGCCACACCTCCTTTACTCTAATGTATGTTCCTTAGTCCCATACCAGATACTGTGAGGGCTTGTGGTAGTGAATGGGACCTGTCCGCCCTCAGATAATATTGCTGGGTGAGGCCCTGTTGGCAGAAAAGCCTTTGATACATGTGTCAATTACACTCAAGATAAACTGCTGACCGTTTGAAGGTGGAAGAAGTCCAATGTATTCAACTTGCCACCAAGAGGCAGGTTGGTGTCCTCAAGGGATAGCATTCTATGCGGGGCTCAGCTTTGGTCTCTGTTGAGTAGTATGCTGGGTGAACATTTAAAGACCCCTTCTCTGATCAGGGGCGGGGTGGGGCCTGATCTGTAGCGTCTGCTGATTTCCATGTTGTAAGTACTCCCACCACGGCCAGTTTCAACCTACCAACATGATGTCGACTGATTCACAAAATTCCTGTAAAAGAGTAAAACATTCCTGTAAAAAAGAGTAAACACTTTCACAAAATTTGAATTCACAGTTCACAAATTCAAAATTTGAATTCGCAATTCACAAAATTTCTGTAAAAGAGTAAGAAATCCTGTAAAAAAGAGTAAACAGTTGGCTCTCCCAAACCAGGTTGGATAGTCAACAGTGACATCAGAGGGTAAGGAGTGAGCCCACACTAATGAACTCACGTGTAACCTCCATCTTGGCCACCATGGTTACTCTTTTCATGCACAGCAGTCTCCGCCCTGGAATGGCGGATGACAGGGCCTGGCTGACGTGAACTGGCAGGGCGGCTCTGACCATGTGAGTGTTTGGTGCCTCTCCATAGCGGATGCTCTCTGGTAGAGGATAACATGCAATGCAGAGATATTCATACTTTTTACTTACCCCCACAGGATTTTTCACACGCCTCTATATCCTTGATCTGCCAGTATTTCTACCCTCCGGACCCCAGGACCAACCAGCCAAGCCATCATCACCGTCCATGAGTTTACATACATTCTTAACCAAGGCCACTTCCTTTTCCACACAACACAAAGTTATGCCCTTTGGGAGGACCTCCAAAAAACGGAGAAGTCCCTTTTTGTTTTGCACCCACATATCAAGCCGACCTATATGTGAACCAAGTCGGCCATTTTCCTTCTCCATCAGCTAGTCACAAAGGACTGAGTGTGTAGTCATACAAGTGAGCTAAGGAGAGATGCTAGTACAATAGTCCCAGATGACATGGGACTCTGGGCATTTGGCTCATTCACATTACTTGTACCCTCTGGTCTGTCTTACAGTGTGTTGCTGCTAGGCCCATGGGATCTTGTGACCCAGTGGCTCTGACAGGAGCCAGCTTATGATGGGCAGTCTGGCCACAGAATTATTTGATGTCCCATGGTTAGTCAATCCATCTCTACCGGGAACCAAAGCATGCCAAGATCTCGTTTTCAAATTCTTTGCTGAAGACAGCATAGCCTTGTTTCAGAGCTCTGGCGCTTGTGATGTGATTCTCCTTTTGGGATTTGACATAAGCTCCACATATCTTTTCAGAGAACAGATAACACTAATATTATGGTCAAGGTTTGCCAGTAATTATGACTCAAGTAGGGTTTCCTGCATTTCAACCTGGACCTATGGTAGAAACTTTTCGCTCTACTGATCCCTACTTAAAACTAGCCTACCTTCTGTGTCACACAACAAATGGGTCAGAGTAGAATTCCCAAACGTAGCATGTGCAGCTTCCAGACTCTGAAGAGTCTTACCAGGCATTATACTTCCTGTTTCATGGTTAGGGATGCCATTTATCTTTTCCTTTTTTTTTTTTTTTTTTATTACTTTGAAAAGGATGTCCTAAAATGCTGCAAGGTCCCTAAAAATTTCACTGATATAGTAGGCCTTTACTTTTTTTTAATACCCTTTATTTTTCAGAGAAGTTTTATTTTTAATTTTTTTTAAGGATTTTATCCATTTATTTGACAGAGAGAGAGATCACAAGTAGGCACAGAGGCAGGCGGGGGGTGAGGGGGGAGGCGGCGAAGCAGGCTCCCCGCTGAGCAGAGAGCCCGATGCAGGACTCAATCCCAGGACCCTGAGATCACAACCTGAGCCGAAGGCAGAGGCTTCAACCCACTGAGCCACACAGGTGCCCCTCAGAGAAGTTTTAGATTCACAGCAAAATTGAGCAGAAGGTACAGAAATATCCCATGTAGCCCTGGCCCCACACATGCCTCTCCCAACATCAACATCCCCCACCAGAGTGGGACTTTTGTTACAATTGAGGAACGCATACTGACACATGATAATCACCCAAAGCCCATAGTTTACACTGTACATTCAGCGGGTTTGAACAAGTATATAATGACACGTATTCACCATTGTAGTGTCATACAGAGTAGTGTCACTGCCCTAAAAACCCTCTGTGCTGTGCCTAGTCATCCCTCCCTTCTTACCAAACCCTGGAAACCACTGATCTTTTTACCGTCTCCATAGTTTTGCCTTTTCCAAGTGTCATATTGTTGAAATCATTCAGGAGGTCGCCTTTTCAGATTGTTGTCTGTCCCTGAGTACTATGCATTTAAGATTCCTCCATGTCTTCATGGTGTGATAGCTCATTTCTCTTTAGCGCTGCTGAAGAGTATTCCATTGTCAGGATGTTAATATATCCATTCACCTACTGAAAGATATCCTGTTGTTTCCAGGCTTGGGCAATTATGAAATAAGTTGCTTTAACATCTGTTCCCCTGGTTTTTATGTGTGTGACATGTAGACATAAGTTTTTAACTGGGACATTGACTCTTCATCGACTTTATCTTCCTCCATCATTTGAAACAAATATATCTCGTCAAGACTCTAATATACTTGTCGCTTTTGTTTATTGATACAGTGGATCAATGAGGTATTCTGCAGAATGTCCAGATTTTCCAAATCCTGTCAGTCTATTTCATGACAGAGGAAAGAGCGTTAACATAGCCCTGGGACAAGACCATATTGGATGCTGTTGTTCATCCCTTTGGAAAGTGAACAGCTTCTCATCTTCCTTCCAGATGGGACTGAAAAGAAATTATCTGCCATATCAATGACCATAAACGATGTACCTGAATGGGAAAGACTCCTCAAAGTTGACTTGAATTGAAGCAAGAGGACTGAGCCTTTGTCTCTACCAGTCGCTTGATTGGATGATTTAGCTCCCTTCAAGTGAGGATAGTTCTTAGGAAAGGATTCAGTTATGAGTAGACAAGACTCCCTACAGCTAGGGGAATAAGTATCTTGGACCTGGAGAGGAAAAATCCAGACAGCATCCCACATCATCCACTGTGGGTACTAGTTAACCAAGTGGGGGTGTTGAGTAGGCAGGGGAGTTGGGAGAGATAGCTAGGGTTGGAAATAGGAAGGTGGGAGTCTCTTTCATACAGATTCATCAGTAGTCAGCTATGAAATTAGATGAGATCACCAAAAGCATGGAAGTAGATTAAAAGAAGAGAAAGAAAACCAAGGACTAAGCCCTGGGGCCCACCAACATTAAAAAAGAATCTACGAGGGCAGAGATCTTTGTCCTTTTGTTCATTAATGTATCCTAAGATCTTAGAACATAATAAGTGGTCAATAAATATTTGTTGATTATATTAAATAAAGTTCATGGAAAAAAATGTTAGAGATGGAAAAGAGATTCAAAATCATGTCATGTATCTGGGAGGAATTATTATGTGTGATAGTCTTAATGTTTGTGTCCCCTCTCTCTGTCCCCCAATTCACATGGTGAAACCTTAGCCCCAGTGTTGCAGTGTTTGTAATGAGGTCTTTGGGAGGTAGTCAAGTCATGAGGATGAGGACCTGGTCTGTTGGGATTAGTGCCCCCCTTTTTTTATTTTAAATTTTATTTATTCATTTGCCAGAGAGAGAGAGAGAGAGAGTACAAGCAGGGGAGCAGCAGGCAGAGGGAGAAGCAGGCTCCCTGCTGAGTAAAGGAGCCCGATGTGGGACTCAATCCCAGGACCCTGAGATCATGACCTGAGCCAAAGGCACACACTTAACTGACTGAGCCACCCGGGCGTCCTGGGCTTAGTGCCCCTAAAAGAAGAGACGCCAGAGATCTTGAACTGCCCCTTCCCTGCACCCAGGAAATACTATGGAACACACAGCAAGGCGGCAACCCCATCTGCGAGCCAGGAAGAAAGTCCTCACCAGAATCCCACCACGCTGGCACCCTGATCTCAGACCTCTGGTTTCAGAACTGTGCGAAAACAAATTTCTGAAGTCTACGGTGTTTTGTTATGGTTGCCATAAGCTATACGACGTATCCTGAAAGAAAATCTCAGTAGGAAGAACAAACAAAATTATCAGCAACCAAGAACATTCAACTGTAATTCCAGGCCAGGTCCCATACAAAACGAGTTCCAAAGGGCAAGACACTGGTGATCAGAGGGCCTGATGACCAGTCCCGGTCTGCCACAGGGTCCTCATGTAACCTTGGGCAAAGTATTGCCACCTCTGTCCCTGCCTTCGCTCCTGCTCGAACTGAAACGGTTGAACCATACAAGTTTTGTGAATGCGTACTATTAGCATTTTATTTTATTATTATTATTAAAGATTTTATTTATTTGACAGAGAGAAACACAGCGAGAGAGGGAACACAAGCAGAGGGAATGGTAGCGGGAGAAGCAGGCTTCCCGCTGAGCAGGGAGCCCGATGCGGGGCTCGATCCCAGGACTCTGGGATCATGACCTCAGCTGAAGGCAGGCGCTTAACGACTGAGCCACCCAGGTGCCCCATAGCATTTTAAAATATAGAAGTAATTCATGTTCATTTAAAAACTTCAACCATTACAGAGATATGTGGAGTTGAAGGTGAATGTTCCTTGTGTCATTCTGTCTGCAGAGTTAGCCGCAGTTACCCGAATGGCGTACATCCTCCCAGATTGAATTTTTTCCCCCGCCATGGCCCTGCTCAAAGTTTCACCCCTCATGCAGCCTTCCCATGTCCCAGATCCCATAGTGTCCTGCTAGTCTCCCCCTTGGTGCTTTATATGGGAAGACAGAGGCTGAGAGAAGCAGTTGCTTCTGTGGACTGGTCGTGAGGCCAGTTCTGAGGCCAGCGGTTCTGAGCCTCACACGCTTCCGAGCAGGAAACCCCTGAAGAGCCATTTCCAGAGCTGCCCAGCCCAGCACCCAGCTGGCAAAGAGAGTCAGTGCAGCTGGGGTGCTTTGAGGGGCGGCGGGGAAAGAGCCCGAACGAACACCTTCAAGGACAAATTTTGGGTGCATTTAGTCGTTTAATTGTTTTAATTGGGGTACACCATACAGACAGTAAAACACACATATCTTAAGCATACAATTTGAAGATTTTTACACGTGCACGCACACACACACACACACACACATAGACACACACCCCCCTATGCAAGTACCACTCAGATGAGGAACGTTTCTAATGCCATGGAATTTCCCCAGGTCCCTTAGCGGGCAGCCACCCCCCCTCCCCCACCAGGTAACCACTCTTCTGCCTCGTATCTGTGTCCTCATGCTGGCTGTTCTCGGATTCCATCTAAGCGGACTCTCACAGCACGTGGTATTTTACGCCTGCCTTCTTTTGATCATCCTTGTGTCTGTGAAATGCCTCCAAGTGGCTATTCCTTTTACTATGGAGTAGTATCCCATTGTGGGACCATGTCACAATTTGTTTACACTTTCTACAATTGACCAACATTTGTTGTGTTTCCCATTTGGGGCTATTATGAATAAAGTTGCCCTACTTGTTCTTGTACGTGTTTGTTTTTTTAGATTCTGTGTGTGTGTGTGTGTGTGTGTGTGTGTGTGTGTGCGCAAGTGCGTGTGCATACTTATGCATGCGGACGAGGTGGGGGGCATGCAAGCAAGTGGGGGGAGGGGCAGAGGGAGAAGCAGACTCCCCGATGAGCAGGGAGCCCAATGCGGGTCTCCATCCTGGGACCCTGAGGCGAAGGCAGACATTTAACAGACCGAGCCACCCAGGCGCCCCTCGTAGGTGGTTTTTGATGGGCCTACGAGCTCGTGTCTCTGGTGGGTCTCCCTAACAGTGGAATTGCTCCCCCGTGGTAGTCCCTTAAGGAAATATTCAGAAGGATTTTCGGGGATCTGATCTGCGCTGGCCGTGGATGCTGAGGCCGCCGAGGGAGCTGTAGGAAGACCGTAGAGTGGTGAGATCTGTGCCGGACAAGGTCACCTGCCTTGGAAGGGGCAGTAGCCAGAGGCTGACCTGAAGAGCCCCAAGGCGGCATGGGGGTTATATTGCCCCAACCCTGCCGCCGGGAACGAGGCTGAGTGGCCCATTCCAAGGCCAGCGCTTCTCTGAGTTCCTGGGCTGTTTATCTCTTGTGCCCCGTGACTCAGCTCTGCGGCTCAGTGAGTGACATGGGGGAGTGAGCTCAGATCCTCAGAGCTGCCGACAGGCTCGCCCGGCTCAAGCCAGGGTCCATTCCTGCCTAAGGGAAGGACTTTGAGTTTTCAGGAATGAGCCCTGATCAGGAGGAAGCCTGGGGACAAATCAGCAGCCCCCGTCCCAACGGGCCGGAACTCCTAAGGCGTTCACTTCGTGGTACCACCAAGGCCAGCAAATCAGAGTGTGGAAGCAAGGGAGGCACTCATCTCCCTGGGAAGCCGATGAAGACAGCCTTCCACGCCCCGCACCTCCCAGCCGGCCGGGCTCGGTCTGGGACACTCGAGGCCCCTGGCTGCAGCTGTAGCCCTCGCGAGCACTTTGCACAACCAGACACATCGTCGGCCCGGAAACGGATTTCTGAGACCATTCTGCTTACCGCCCTCGGTCTGAGTGCCCCGTGCAGCCTCTGGGCCTGTAACACAGCCCCTGGGGGTCATACAAAGGCGGCAGGAGGAAGGGGGAGACAGGAGTCACCCTCAGCCGGACCCTGGAGCCTACACCCCAACCCAGCCAGCGACTACCCCCCATAACCACAGTTTGTTCAGGGCTAAGATGGGTGGACAGTTTCCCCTCCTGTGTGTGCCCAGAAGTTATTCTGAGACTCACCTAATCATTGCTACTCACTGGAAAGGGTAGATGTGGCCCTATAAATATAAAATATGATATCAGCGATTGTATACGGTCGGAGTGAGGGAATGATTGTTGATGTGACGTCCGCCCAGACCTCAGCGCCCTCACCTCCCCATCCCCCCACCTCCCCAACCCGAGCCACGGCCCTCCCCTTCCCAGGCTCAGAGCCCGTGGTTGTGGCACCTGTCTCAGCCCGTGGGAGGAGGGAATGACCCTGAGCACAGCTATAATTGGAGCTGTGGGGAATCAGACAAGAAAGCATGTCCACTTCAGGGCCTTGAGTCAGAGGGTTACTAAATGCACAATTATTATTATCTTTGTTTGTAGATGAAGAAACTGATGGTTAGAGGTCAAGCAATGAAATCAGCATTGCACCATCTTGAGCAGAATGGGAGCCAGGCCCCTGCTCCAAGTTCTACCTCTTTTCATGGCCTCTCCTGAGCAGCATCGATCCCGATCCCAATGAGGGCTGACCCGGGCAGGGGGCCATGTGAGGCCCTGGGAGCAGGTCCGAGATTCCCGAGCCGATGTCCACCCCTGGAAGACCTTCTGGGCCGGCTCCCTGGTCCGGCCTGTGCCACCTCCCCAGCCTTCCGCTGACCTGTACTCGTCCCCCAAGCCAGCCAGCCTTCTCCACCTTCCAGGCCCTTTCCAAAGGCTGCCGCCTCCAAGAAGCCTTCCCCGGTTGCCCCGGCAATTTGAATCACCCCTTTTTCTGATCTCTTAGAGTTTTTGTTTTGTGTTGTGTTTAAGGAAAGAACAAGCGTCAGAGGTTTATTGAACTCATTCATGAGGGAACCAGCAGGACAGTCAAGACGGTTCCCAGGAGAATTCAAAGAACAAGATTTTCATAGGCATTGTTAGAATAGGTTTGGTGTGGTATTGGTATTACCCTCCAGGGCAAAAATCCTTAACCTTTGGCATGATGTTTTCTACCAGAGGGAAATCATTTGCATGCTGTCTGTCAAGAGACAACACATACCCATGGAACTTCACAGACCTTCACCTTCAATCTGTCCTCAACAGAAAGTCTGATACTGGTGTGGACTCCTAGATCAGGAGTTAGCAAACAGCAACAGCCAGCCCGTGAGCCAGACCTGCCTCTCCACTCTTTTTTTTTTTAAGATTTATTTATTTATTTGACAGAGAGAGAGAGAGATCACAAGTAGGCAAGAGAGGCAAGCAGAGAGAGAGGGAAGGAAGCAGGCTCCGTGCTGAGCAGAGAGCCCGATGCGGGGCTTGATCCCAGGACCCTGAGATCATGACCGGAGTCGAAGGCAGAGGCTTTAACCCACTGAGCCACCCAGGCGCCCCGCTCTCCACTCGTTTTTATAAGTCACGTTTTAATGGGACCCAGCCACGCTCCTCCGTGTATCCATGACCTGCGGTGGCTTCTGTGCCGAGCTGGCAGAGCTGAGCGCTTTCGTAGCTGTGGCAGAGCTCAGATGACCTGCAGAGCTGAAAATATTTACCATCTGGCCCTTTACAGGAAAAGTTGACTGACCCCTAATCTCTCAGTGGATGTTGTTTTTCTTTTTCAAATTTTTATCGTGGTAAAATGCACATAACACTTAACGCCGTTAACCATTTTTCACTGTACAGTTCCGTGGTATCAAATACGTATTCTTGTGTGCGACCGTCAGCACCGTCCATCACCAGGACATTTTCATCTTTCCAAACTGAAACTCTGTCCCCGTGAAACAGTGCCACCACCACCCCAGTCCCCTCATCCCCAGACCCCGGCAGCCACCTTCCTACTTTCTGTCTCTACGAACTTGACTAGTCTAGTAGCCTCACGTAAGCGGAACCACACAGTTTTTACCTTCTTGTGACTGGAGCTTTGTTTAAAAAAAAAAAAAAAAAGAGGAGAGAGAATGAGTTGAGGGAGGGGCAGAGCGAGAAGCAGACTCCCTGCTGAGCAGGGAGCCAGAGGCAGGACTCGATCCCAGGACCCCGGGATCAGGGCCGAGCTGAAGGCAGCTGCTGAACCCACTGAGCCAGCCAGGCGCCCCTGTGACGAGCTCATTTCACTCAGCACAATGTCCTCAAGGGTCATGCATGCTATTGCTTCTCGGCCTTTTGGTTAAGATCAAGTGAAGGGTCAGGCATGCGATCGCATCGGTGGTGGGGGGGATTTTCCTCCCTTTGTGAGGCTGAACAATATCCCACAGCGCACACAGCGGACGTCTTTATCTTTCCATCTGTCGGTGGACGCGGGGTTGCTTCCATGTCTTAGCCGCCGTGATTAAGGCTGCTGTTAACGGGGCTCTAAGGTGTATCTCTGAGACCCTGCTTTCAGTTCTTTTGGATTTTAACCTGCAAGTGGAACTGCTGAGTCATAGGGTATTCTCATCTTTGGCTTTTCGAGAAACTGCTCCATTATCTTCCACAGTAATGACACCATTTTCTGTTTCCGCCACCAAGTGTTTCGCTTTCTCCACATCCTTGCCAACACTTGTGATTCTCGGTTTTTGTTTTTGTTCTCTGTTTTTTGATAGCGGCGGTCATCCGAATCCCCTTGGTGTCTGTGCCTACTCCCTGCTTCCCCGACCCCTGACCCTCTGTCCTGTGAGTCGCTCGTGTCCCTGGGGCGAGATGGTCACATCCTCCTGGACAGAGACAATCATTTCTGTGCCCCCTTCGGTGACCAGCATACTTGTCAGTTGGAATGATCCCTGGTGGCCGGGAGATTTTACTCTGTAGGAGGAAGTAAAGTCCTCCTTGGAAAGCCGACTCCAAGGGCTTCCTCTCTGATGCCTCTCTCACCCTCTCCTGCGAGCCGGCCTCTCCCCTGTGCCCCCGAGGCTCTGGGACACTCGCTGGGCCAACATCGACAGCATTTTATCTTCTCTACTAGACTGAGGAGCACAGTCACCTCTTCCTCATCATCACTGACACCCCAGTGCACCTGCCAGCAGATAGGAGGAGGGGAAGTTGGGGGGGGGATGGGTGCTGGGAATGAACACAAAGGAAGTATTGTGTCCAAGGGACATTCGAGACATTCTGCTTCCCCTCTGGCTGCATGGCATCTCAGGTTGTAGCCTCACAGAGCCCAGGTGCCCATAGCAATGGGATGACCTTGACTCCTCTCTCTTTGTGTCCCCCTCCTTGTTCTCTTGGACGACACCGTGCCCTCCAGAAGCTCCTTCTCAGCCCTAGAGGTTCCAGGGAAGTGCGGTGGCCACCTCTGCTGCTCCTGCTGTCACTGGGCCCTTGGAAAGGGGCCACTCAGCAGATTGGGGAGGTGAGGGGAAGAGACCTACCAGCGGAGCTCCGAGGAGTCAGCTCATCCCAGGATGAGTTTCCCCACTCACTCCCTGGGGGCAGGGGGGGCCAGAACCCACAGCCTGAAGGGCCGTACTGTGCCACTGGACATAGAGGAAAAGAGAAAAAAATGAAGCAGTCTGCCCCAGAAGGGTCCCAGGCTTCTGCAATGGGGGCGCAGAGGGGACTGGGGCCCTGTGTCCCCAATGAAGACACGTTGGAGGAACCGGGTAAATGGCAGTCAGGGCTGAGCCACGAGACGGAGGCTCAGGGAGAATGGCCAACTTCAGCAGTTTTCCAAACCTGCCTGGGCGTCAGAACCACCTGGAAGCAGGCAACGTTTTTCTTCCCCTGCTGTGGCCATGGTGGTTCTGCCTCGGAAAGGGCAGAAGCAAGAATGCCCGGGCGTGGGCACACCATTGCTTCAGGGCGCGGGTTGTTGCTGTACTTCCCAGGTCTGTGAGCCTGGCATGGGGCCCAATGCTGACTTTTCCTGAGACACTGAGCTGTGGGATTCTCAAGGCAAGGAGGGTCTTAGGGACCTCATTGCTTAGATAGCACCTGGAGGTTCTCAGAAGGTTGCATAAGGTCGCATAGCAAATTAATGTCAGAGCCGGGTTGTAGATAACCATCCCAACACTGAACTCGAGTCTGGCTGAGGATCAGCACAAGTTAGGGCTTGAGGAGATGTGACCATTGTTCCCTGGAGGCCTCACAGCAGAGGGGGAGGCAGGCCCTACGAAGGGTCTATACCCTCTCACCCAGTGAAACCATGACCTCTCGTCTCCGATCCCTTCCACACCAAAAGGTAAATTTAGGGAACATTCAGATAGGCAAAGAGTCGTGGTGGGTGGTTCTCTTTCTAGATTGGCATTTTCTGGGCCATAAGGGCAGGGAGGAAGGCCCAGCTGTAGGGTTTGCTCTGAGGGATCCGGGCTAAGCCTGGATAGCTCAGGTCAAAGACCATGTTTGCTTTATGGGCACCATTTTGCTGCCCTCTGTACTGTCTTCTGGAACCTCAGTGACCTTGGGAGAACACCTTGCTTGCAGCCTTGCCGTAGGAGCTGCAGGGAATGGTTCAGGTCTTTGCAGCAGTCCCTGGAGGTCTTTCAGCAGAATCAAGCCCACCGGCTTTGTCAAGACCCTTGGTGGGCAAGTTGGTGGCAGGAGCATGTCAGCTGGGGGCTAGAGGCAGGCCCAGCCACCGCCTGGCTAATGACTCAGAAAGAGTAGTTCTGGAAGCATCTGTGCACAGAGGACTTTGACATCGTCTTTCTAAAGACAGCCTTGGTCATCTAGGAAACTCCCAGAACTGAAGACGGTCACTCCTCCTGCCTGTCCACCCCCACCCTAGCATTCATGGAAAACGCTCTTTGAAAGAGAAGGGGTTTTCCCTTAAGGGGGGTCACCAGGAGGCATTGGAGAACAGGCAACAGGAGAAAGACCTTGGACCCAGGGAGTCCGGATACCTGGGACCCAACCCCTGCCGGATGACCTTGAAACAAGTCAGTCTCGGGCTCATCTTGTAGGAAGAGGAGGAAGCCCGCTGGCCTGGCTAACCACAGGTGCTTGTGAGGTCAGTGGAAATGCGTTACAAGGAGAAGCACACCCCCCTCTGCCCTCATCTCTGGCTTGTTGCCAGGCACGGTCTACCCAGTCCTGCCCTGGCACCTTGGCCAGGCTTCTTGATGACCCTTGATGTGGAAATAAGAAAGGGGTACAGGGCTCTCAACTCTAATACATCAAGTCTGAGCTCATGCTTTCCTCCTGTTTCTGCTGCTTCTCAAGTCTTCTCCCCCCAAGGAACAGAATCTCCCATCAAGGTAGCCACAGGAACCAGCAACCTGGACATTTGTTCCAGTAGATTCCAAGACCATGGCTCACTTTTCCTTCCACTGGGCCCGCCGGGAGTAAGTTAAGCAGAGAGGCATGATTTTCAGAGCATCGCCAACCTGCCCCCGCCCAACAGGGGAAGGAACCCCAGCAGCTGGGACTTCAGTGCTCTTGGGAAGGATGGAGCCCAGAGAGGAAGTGGGCAGAGCCACCCAATGGCGGGTGACTGGGGGTGGGGGACAGAGGCTTGTTTGGGGAAAGGAGAGGAAGAAGAAGAAGGAGGTGGAGGCCCCAGGTGACAAGGAGAGCAGATGGGAGGGACATCTCCTTGGGACCTCCTTACCCAACGTGAACCCTTATAGCAAATACCTGCTTAAACTTCCAGCATTTGGTTTGGGGAGGATAAGGGGCCAATATCTACAACTGGTAGAGAAATGGCCAATACACCCTTCCCAGGATACTAATCACCCCAGGGGTCAGACACCTGCTGTCCCGCCGACTTTGTAACCCAGC
Organism: Procyon lotor; assembly: GCA_028646535.1. Lineage (NCBI taxonomy): Eukaryota > Metazoa > Chordata > Mammalia > Carnivora > Procyonidae > Procyon > Procyon lotor. Next base: position 6,709,366 of record CM053613.1, read on the forward strand.
AGGATACCCCTTGTCTGGTCCTCGCCTGCCTCACCAGCGCTGTCCGGAGCAGGCTGTGCCCCCCATGCGGGCCAGCTCGTCCACCTGGTGCCTTTCTCCAGAGCTCCCTGCTCCCTGCCGCTCCCGTGGATGCCCTTCCTCACTGTCAGGTCTCATTCACAGGACATGCTACTAACCAGTGGAAAGTGTACGATTTCGGGTCATTGAGTCCATTTACAAGATCGTGCCTCCGTCACCTTTCTCTAGTTCCAAAACATTTTCGTCTTCCCAGAAGGGAAGCCCTGTACCTAAATAAGCAGTTACCGTCCCCATCCCCGCCCATCTTTTGCCCTGGCAACTAGGAGTCTGCTTTCTGCCTCTGTGACTTTTCGTTTCTGGCTGAATAATATCCCATTGTGGGGACCTACTGTGCCTTGCCATCGGTTCCTGGACATTTAGGCTGCTTCAAGCTTTCACTGCTGTGAGCGTTCACGTGTGAGTATTTGCTTGAACACCTATTTCCACCCTGTTGGGTGGAAACCTAGGCATGAATGGCTGGGTCATGTGGTCATTCCAGGGTTAATTTTCTGAGGAACCGCTAATTTGTGTCTGATGTCTTCCTTACCCCAGATGTCCATACCTGTGCCGTCCGACACGGTAGGCACTGTTCCTGTGTGCTTGTTTCCATTTAAATCAGTTAAAATTAAGTAAAGTTCAAGAGTTAGATCTTTGGTCACACTGGGTAGGTTTCAAGTGCTCAGTAGGCTACATGTGATCCGTCATCCCAAAAAGTGCCATAGAATAGTGCTGGTCTACACCACAAGATACTCTCCCGTGGGAAGGACCGAATCCGTCTGGTTTACCACCGTGTACACAAGGCCTAGGGAAGTGCCCAGCTAGTAGGATTGTTATTTGAGGGATGGAGGGAGGGAGGGAGAAACGGAGAGAGGGTTGTTGTCAGAGTCTTTTCTTTTTTCTTTTCTTTTCTTTCTTTCTTCTTCTTCTTCTTCTTCTTTTTTTTTTTTTTACCAAAGAGGAATGTGTTTATTTAATTTATTCTTTTTAAAGATTTTATTTATTTACTTGATGGAGAGAGAGAGATCACAAGCAGGCAGAGAGGCAGGCAGAGGGAGAGAGGGGAAGCAGGCTCCCCGCTGAGCAGAGAGCCCGATGTGGGGCTCGACCCTGAGATCATGACCTGAGCCGAAGGCAGAGGCTTTAACCCACTGAGCCATCCAGGCACCCCTTCACTTAAATTCTTAAAAATGCTTTTTTGACACAGTCATTTCTTTATTTCATCTTGTCAAAAAAAAGCTATAAGGGAGGTAGGAAAAGAAGGACTTTTCCGTTTGTGCAACTGAACAGGCTCGGGGAGTGAAACTGCACGCCTGAGTGTTGCAGAACTGGGACAGATGGCAGCCCTGCCCCCTCCCTATCTCTCCACCAGTCAGATGTTCAGTGACTCCCGAGGCGTCTGGACGGATGTGGGCGGAAGTGGGCAGCCCGAGGAGCTGGAAAACCCCAAAGGCAGTCTGGCTCTAGAGGAATGAGGGCATTTTTTTTTTTTTAAGATTTTATTCATTTACTTGACAGAGAGAGACGCAGCGAGAGAGGGAACACAAGCAGGGAGAGTGGGAGAGAGAGAAGCAGGCTCCCTGCTGAGAGGGATCCTAGCACCCTCGGATCATGACCTGAGCTGAAGGCAGATGCTTAACGACTGAGCCACCCAGGTGCCCCGGGATGAGGGCGTTTTTTATCTGAAAAGCACTTTGAGCAGGACTTTATCTAGTCTCTGTGTTTTATAAATGAAGAGAGAGGCCACTAGAAGTTATGTGTCTGCGGGATTAAGAGACAAAAAGGCTGGGTTGGGACCAACCCTTGGAGGGCTGGGAGGTGGGTGGGGGGGCAGGGTAATGGCTTGGAGGTTGTCACTGTAGGGTTGAGAGCAGAGCTGTGGCCTCCTGACACCCATCTGGTGGCATCTGTAGGCTGGACCAGACAGACGGAAGGTGAGGGAGAGACCAGCTGGAAAGTCACCGTGGCCGGCAGCATGTGGCTGCCCAGTGGGGGTGACAGGGACGGGAATTGGGGAGATCTGAATGACATGAGAAAAAGAATATTGGAGCAGGGGTGGGGGGTAGAGAGGGCAATGGGGACCTTGAGTCGGGAAGTGGGGGAACACGGGTCAGAAAGGAATTCAGGAAAGGAGCTGGTGTGTCCAGGAAGGTTAAGGTGAGCCTTAGACACAATGGGTGATTCACTTGTAGACTATCCGCGCTGGAGTGGATTTGGTAATAGAGTTCTCCCTCTCTGTCTCTCGGAGGCCCAGAAAGGGGAAGGGGGTGGGCTTAGAGGCGCGTGGTATGTGGAAAATGAGGCCAGTCCAGTGAGGTTTTCATTCCATGCCCCCGAAGTCACTCTGATCTCACCAGCCCCATTGCACCCAACGTGCCCCTGCGGGCTGAAAAACCGATTTTACTTGCCTTTTGTAACATCGAATCCTGTCGTGTGAATGCTTGCCCCAACGAAGATCACATCGTGAGTGTCTAAATATAAGCCAGTACCCATCTTTTATCACAGGTCCTTAGGACCTAAAAACATAATCCATTTTGCTGAAGACAACTCTTACCGGCCTTTTGGTTGATGGTAATTTGGTGGTTTTGGATACACGGCTTATCGTCCCTTACAGAAGAGGAGTCTGCGTTTCCTCTTCTGTAAAGTGGGTATGATCAAAGCTCCCTCACGGGTAAGGGCTTCTCCGTGGGATAATGGACGGCAAGCACCAAGCAAGGTTCTAGAATATGCCTCCTATCCGCGGCTCCCGTCCCTCCTCCACAGCACGCCGTAGTGAGCAGGCCGGCTAATCCCAGTGATTGGTTGGATCGGGGAGATCAAAGACATGAAAATTCCCTGAAAATTGAGCCCCCCTGGTATAACATAGCACAATGAATTAGCATGACGGGTGGCGGTGGGGGGGATACTTTTCTTGGAAATGGGGTACAAGTCATGACAGTGCTTTGAAAAGGAAAGAGCATCCTTGGAGACGTGGGTGTTGCTACCATACCTCCAAATATGACATAGTGTAGGAGTGGTGACCAAGAGTCCTTTTCCCTCCTGTCCAGCCTTGGGGACAGGGTCACTGGAGCAGGCCAAAGAGGAAGGAATCATCCACTGAGCGGATCTCCCGGGGAGGAGGTAAGACTTGGAAACCTACCTCCTGAGTTAATTACCAATAGGCTTTGGGGATGACAGAAAATGAGACATCTCCTAGAATGGCTCAGGGCTTATACCCCGGACAGTATGGGGCAGCGCTCTCTCTGGCCTCGGCCTCTTGTTGTCACCTGCCCCAGTGGATCCTTAATGGCGCTGCTGGGGCTTGAGTGTGGGGTCGGAGGCCCACTGGGAAACAATCGTCTGAGTCCTTGTCCATTCCCATATGTATTCCCACCAGCCCACGCCTTCTTACAGCAGGTGTTGGCTCACGCACTCAGCAAGGAATTACTGAAGACTCCTGGGGCCGGACTCTGCTAGGAGCTGAGGATAAAGCAGCGGGCACACGGCCCCCCGACCCTGCCCTCAGGAAGTTTCCAGTCTAGCGGGAAGAAAGACACTAAACCAGTCAACCAAGGATGACAACGGCTCTGAAGGAAGGAGAACCGAGACTAGAGAACAGGGCGGGAGGGACTGGTCATGGAAAACTTCTCTGAGCTCGACCTTTGAGTCATGCGAAGGCAGGGGGAGAGGGGGAACATTTTTGAGCAAAGCCAGAAGTTTGGGCCAAGGCCATGACACAGGAAAGAACTTGACTTTGCAAAACGAGAAAGGAGTCGTGGAGCGAGGCGTTCGGGATATTCTTAGTACCATGGGAAAAGTTTTAACCAGGGGAGTGCCAGGATCTGATGAATATTTTAAGATCGCTCTGGCTGAATGGGTCCGGAGAGTCAGGAGGCTCTGTGCCAGGAGGGAGAGGAAGTTTGGAAACAGTGCTGTGCAGACGAGCTCCTGGTGAGGCGAGACACGGGGTGAGGAGGAAAGCGATCCCCCATTTAGCTGACAGCTCTGGACAGTTGCGGGCATGCGCACTGTTCCAGAGACTGGTATGGGAGCTGTGAGATTGGCTGGGGTCGTTCTCTCCATAGAGATGGCCCTGACCGGTCAGCATAATTCTCACTGCTTGGCGCAGAATAAAGCTTTGCTTGACCTTCGCTTTGTATCAGACTCATTCCTTTGATCACAGAGCCTAACATTTGGGGGCTCATCTGGGATCAAATGAGGAGAGCTGAGCCAGCATCAGAATTCTGGGGAAAACCTCCAGAGGTAAGATCCTGGAAAAGGATCCTGGTCTGTCTGTTCTGTTTTTGTGGAGCTCCAGGGGTATGGCCCACCGGGGAGAAACTGGACGCAGTAGAGCTTCCCAGGGCCGGAGTTGATGCGGGGACACCCCATCTCTCCACCTGGGGATCTCCAGGGGGTTCGAGTCCTCCTGGGTGGTTGGGGGGTTTCATCCCCCTGGGCAATCAGGGGGTTCCAGTTCCCCTGGGCTGTCAGGGGGTTTGAGTCCTCCTGGGCAATAAGGGGGTTCGAGTGCCCCTAAGCAGTCAGGCGCCTGAGAAAATCCCCACCAGCGGCAGGTTATGTTTTTGAGTTGGGATTATATCTTGCACATCCCTAGACTTGATATCTGGTGGAGAAAGGGCCACTGGGTCTGCGGTTGTCTTTGTCTTGTCTTTTTGTTGTCTGTTGTGTCGTTTGAAGAGATGGGGCAAGCAGGGAGTAAGGGACCTGTGACACCCCTAAGTCTTGTTCTCCAGAATTTCAAAGATTTTCAAGGTAAAGCCACCCGGTCAGGTGACAAAGTTTATCCAGGAAAACTAAAAGCACTCTGCCAGTTGGAGTGACCCATTTCTCCACAGGATGGCCACCGGAGGGAACATTCACCTTGACTCAAGTCTACTCTACATCGTGGCCTAGTGATACCTGGTGGAGGAGCCACTGTCGTGGCTCAAGTCTCACCTTCCCCCACCAACAGAATCATTTCTCTCCCTCTAAGGCAGATCAGATCCCCAAAACCAGAACAGAAAGATGAGGGGGAACCAAGGAAGACTGTCCTGCCTCCATCCGACGTGGAGGATGGGAATCTCCCCCTCCTTATCCGTCCCATAGACCTGACTCTCGGTCCCGAGACCCCCTCACCAGTCCACCTCATGTGCGGTCGGGATCCGCCTACGGGACCACTGAGCAGAAAGACCGCTCTGATCCTTCCCCTTCCCTCTATCCCACCGGTTCCATCGGCGCCTTCCATCGGCCTCTTTGCGAGGTGGCTCCACCAGATGCGAGAGGGCGCCCCTACCTAACCTATATCCCCTTCTCCTCTTCTGATTTAATTAGTCTCCTGGAGACTGTCTTTCTTACCCACCAGCCCACCTGGGTGGATATTCAGTAGCTCCTCTTTAACGCAGAAGAGAGGGATCGCATTATGCAGGGGACCCATAAGGTGATAAGTGAGAGACTTGGACGGGACCTCAATCCCCGGCGAATGGAGGACTACTGCCCAAAGGAACCCCCGACTGGAATCCAAACTCGGATGAAGGTAAGGAGAGCCTACGTTTCTATCGCCAGGCTCTGCTGGGAGGCCTCCATGTGGCTGCAAGGAGACCCATAAATTTATCTAAAATTAGTGCGGCTACTCAAGGTAAGGATGAATCTCCGGGGGGGCTTTTCTAGAAAGGCTTATAGAAGCCTATAAAATGTACAGCCTGATCGACCCAGAGGCGCCCAAAAATCAGAGGACAATAAATCTTGCCTTTGCTAGTCAGTCAGCCCCAGATATAAGAAGGAAGCTTCAGAAAATTAAAAGATTTGAAAAAAAAAATCTGACTGAGTTAGTGGGAATAGCAGAAAACAACAGGGATATTACATGAGGCAGGAAGACTTAGATTCAGATCAGTGTGCTTACCGCAAGAAATAAAGGGGGGGGACACTGGGCCAAAAAGTGCCCTAAAAAGAAGACGGCAATGCTGGCCACCAAAGACTAAAGGGGCCGTGGTTCGGAGCCCCTCCCCGAACTTCAAGTTAAAATTGAGATGAAAGGGAAACCAATTGATTTTTTGGTGGACACGGGAGCCCAATATTCATCATTACTAAAGCCTATGGGAAAACTATCTGGAGAAAAAATCTGGGTTCAAGGGACAAATGGTACAGAAAGACATGAATGGACAACAGAAAGGACTTTAGGACTTGCAGAAAGTTAACAAACGGGTTGAAGATATCCACCCGACGGTGCCTAACCCTTATACCCTACTATCCCTTCGGCCCCCCCGCAAAAACCTGTGTATACTGTTTCAGATCTCAAGGATGCATTCTTCTGTATACCCCTGGCAAGAAAGTCTCAGCCCCTCTTTGCTTTTGAGTGGTCTGACCCACCGGAGGGATTCCAGGGCCAGCTCACCTGGACAAGACTCCCCAAATACAGAACTTCCAACCAACCCAGGAGTCACCCTGTTACAATATATTGATGACTTGTTAATAGCCGCTGAGGACTGCGCGTCATGCTTGCGAGGGGCGAGAGCTCTTTGGCAGACCCTACAGGAGAAAGGGTACTGGGTGTCAGCAAAGAAAGTGCAGCTTTGCCAGAGGCACGCCACTTATTTAGGCTTTGACCTCCACGAGGGAGTGCGCTCACTGTCTGAGTCCAGGAAACAGGTGATCGCCCGATACCCCC
>CM053613.1:6716565-6734471 GCA_028646535.1 Procyon lotor
CCGCCCTGAGGCCGGGACCTGTGGAGGGAGCCAAGCCAGGTCCTCCCTCCAGGCCTGTCTGCCCCCTTCCCCAGCAACGGTGGGTGAGGCCAGCTGGAGCCACAGCGCGGGGCAAGCGCCTTGGCCAGTGTGAGCCCCCTCATCCCTCCACCTCTGCACAGCGCCCCCCCACCCCCAAGGCCGTGTTCTACGAGGAGAAACACTTCCGTTTCAGGAACGGTCAGAAGGAATCTCTGCTACGCGGCCCAGGATTCTGCTCCTAGGTGCGGCCCCAAGAGAAATGAAAACATGGCCACACAAAATTGTCCACCCACGTTCCCGTTGTTCAAAGGGACCAACAGGTGGAAACGGTCTGGCCGTGCCGCAGAGAGGAGGAGGCAACCGCTGCGCCGGGGACGAACCTTGAAAACTTCAGCTGAGGGAACGAAGCCAGACACGAGGGACCACGGACGTGACTCCATTTAGAGGAAATGTCCGGACTAGAGGATCTAGAGGTAGCGAGATCAGGGGTTGCCTAGGGCCAGGGCTGGGGAAGCGTGGGAGGGATGAAGGGGTGGGGAGGCAGCGGCTAAGAGGGGTGAGGTTTCTTTTGTGGGTGACGAAGATGTTCCCAAATCGATTCAGACGACGGTTGCACCAATCTGTGAATATTCTATAAGCACTTGGCAAGGGACACCCCAACAGCCAGCTAGGTCTTGCTGCCCTGAGCGGTGAGGACTCAGGGAGCCCCCCTCCCCCTGGAAGGCCACGGGAAGGCTTAATACGCCCTTGCTGACAGGGACAGGGAAGAGCTCCCAGTTCTGACATCAAAATACAAAACCACAATCCTAAGAGTCAAGAAGCACTGCCTAGGTATTGATTTCAAGGTCACAAAGTTCTGTGTCACCAGCGTAAGCTCTCGACACACGTGGGAGGCCTGTCCCCCAAGTTGCCCTGTGGCCCGTGGAAGGAAATGGGACCCTTCCGACTCTTCGCTCTTTACTGGTGAACTACAGCTGGGTCGGTCAACGCTTGGCCCAAGGGGCTGGCCATCCGCAAAGAGGACTGACTGCTAAAATAAACATTTTCCTTCTGGCACAAACGCGATCACTGAACACGGTCCCTGGTCACAGCTATGGCCTCCGCCTGTGTGCATGTGGGTCTCAAAACCCATCAGAGTGGAAAAACAACATCAACACAGAAATGTCAGTGAGGGCTCAGAGCACCGAAGAGCAGGTGACATGTTCACCTTCCAGCCAGAAGGAGCCCTGCTCCTGGGAAGGGACCACATAGGAAGTCTCCCCAGCACAAGGAAATGGAGGAGCAAGGCGTGTTAGGAGTAGGGCGATGTTTATCATACACCGACCCAGGGATGATCGAGGAATGAATCAAAGAAGGAAAGAGAGAGGAGCTGTGAACGCCCCGGCGATGAGTCCGCGAGGGGAGGCTGTCTCGCTCTCTCTGGACAGAGATAGTGCTCTGATGGGATTCTCTTCCATCCTTCACTAGGCAGAGCCCTACTTAGTCTTCCCACCCAGAAGCCTTGGGGATGGAGCAGGGGTCCTGAGAGGCAAGCCCTTGCCTGGCGAGGGAGAATAGGGCCCCCGGGCATACGGAGATGGGACCGGGAAACACTAGAGAACCTGGGGGAGGGGGCCAGGCGGAGTGACAGTGAGGGGTGCTCTCCTGATGGAGAGAAGAAGCAGGGCGACGGCTTGGGGGCCGGGGACGGGGCGGTGTTGACAGCTCCAGAAGCCGAAGTCCCCTTGGTTGAGCCGGAGATCCAGGATCACCACCAAAAGTCCTGGGCTGAGCCCTCTTAGAGCTCGAGGGAAAGCGAAAAATGCGTACCCCTGGCTCGACATCAACAACAGTTTCCGAATCGGCTTTTCGGTTTGGCTTATTTTCAAATAAGAAAATTGCCAAGTTGGATGACTTCTCTCTATCAACTGACAATCTTAGTTTAAAAACTAAAATAATAATAATAATAATAATAATGGGGGAGGGGCAGAGGAGAATCGTAGGACTTGATCTTTTGACCCTGAGATCATAACTTGAGCTGAAACCAAGAGTTGGGACACCTGACTCAGCCACCCGGGCGCCCCTTGAATAATTTTTAACTAACTTAAACCCAAGTAAAATAATAATAAATTCTGTTTTAGTACAAATAAAATACTTTCCCTTAATGTTGGGACCTTTTAAACAACTGACTTCCCAACTCGTAAATAATTTCTCAACTACTTTAATGTTCTGAGGAAAAAGACTAACCATTAAAAAATGAACACATACAAACACGTACATAGAGTCACAGATTTTTCCTTTTGCCTCAGGTTCCAATATGGCCCAGCCCAGTCCTGATCTTTATTCAAGATATTGCTATTTTCTTCTCTGTAGATTTTCTTTGGCAATAACTTTGTATTTTAAAAAACATATTCGAAGGGCGCCCGGGTGGCTCAGTGGGTTAAAGCCTCTGCCTTCAGCTCAGGTCATGATCTCAGGGTCCTGGGAAATAAGCCCCTGCATCGGGCTCTCAGCTCAGCGGGGAGCCTGCTTCCCCCTCTCTCTCTGCCTGCCTCTCTGCCTCCTTGTGATCGTTGTCTCTCTCTGTGAAATAAATAAATAAAAATTTAAAAAATAAATAAAATAAAAACCATATTCAAATGTTCTTCATCTTGACTACCGAGTCTTTGGGTCTCCCCTTAAATTTTGTGCCCTGGGCGAGTGCCTCGCTTGCCCTACCCTAGTCCTGGCCCCAGTGGTCTGAGCGGACGCATGAAAAGGCTGGCGGTCTCCTGCTTTCTGTCTCCAGAAGTGGGGTCTGGAAGGCGCTGGCCTTTGCAGTGTGCATGTTATCCGGAGCGCAACGCCCAACAATTAATGGGTTTTTAACAGAGGGGGGATGGCTCAGAACTCTTTGTACAAGGTCATCTTCCAGAAGAAACGTCCACTGGAAGAGACCGGAAGTCAGGATGGGGGGAGCCCACACTGGAATCCTGCAGCGGCTCGGGCTACCAGGGGGAAGCAAGTCCCGGCCCCTCAAGGTGCCCGGCACCCCTTTCTCTGCTCCCCACCAGCTCGTGCTAAACCACTCGAGGCGGCAGGGCCCCTGTGCAACCGGCCTCCTTTCCTCCCAACAAAGGGAACCAGGAGAGCAGACGGATTTACAACACTTGTCCGCAGCTGCGTGACTGTGGGGTGCCAGAGCGGTTTCCGCCCACTGTGAGGCCCCTGGCTCCGGGGCACCCCGGGGTGATCTGCATGGCGGGGCCCCTGGCCTACACACGGGACGGAGGACACAACAAAGTGGAGGACTGGCCAGCCGTGAGTGCTGAACCCCCGAGCCCCAGGACCCTGTCCTCCCCCCATCCCAGAGCTCTGACGTCAAAGACCCACATTCTCCATGGAGGCCAGTCCTCTCTCCTGGCCTCGTCCTCCATCCAACACGAGAGTTGTGCCCCAAGGCCCTGCAAACACCGAGGGACGTCAGGCAGGAAAGGCCCTTCCGGCTCCCACCCAGAATCTGGAAAGAGGACACAGCCCATCTTTGTTGAGCGGCCGGGATAACGTGGGTCGGGAGTGAAATGTTACTTTCCAGCACCGAGGAGAGTTTCATCCAGCAGACAAGAGGACGAAACGAAACAAAGCGCTCCACTATGCACACCCTCTTCCTTCACCCCTGTATTTCTGGAAAGAAACCAGGTTCTCAGGCCGCCGCAGGCTCACAGCCAGGCATGCTGCGAGGCGGCTGGTTACTAGCTCAGCTCGAGTTCACCCCCATCCAGAGGCACGTCCGGCCGGCCGGCCACACACTCCCTGTGATCTAGGTCACGGTGAGGGGACACGCTTAACCCAGACAGGTAGCTCTTCCCAAGCCAGGGTGAGGCGGGATGGGATTCTTTAGAACACAGACTTTCTTAGGAGAGCAGTGGGGTGCTGCTGGGAAAGGGCCGAGGAGGGGGACACGAGCTGTTTCAGAATGAGCCCGCAAGGACTTCTTTCCAAAACCAAAGAGATCAGCCAATCGGACGAGCACAAGGTCGCCAGCAAGGCCAGCCTGTCTTTTTATGGACTTGCCTCGCTGTAATATGTTGTGGGGCGACCTCTTCTCATGGGCGGGGGTTGGGGGGTGGGTGAGATAGGAACTATTTCCCCATGAGCTTAAACGATTCTGGTCCTGTGGCTCAGAGGATTGTTGTCTCTCATCTAAAGACTTCTGTGACAGCATCTCCCTTTCAGACCAAGAGGGATTTATTAAGGAAGTTTTTAGATAAAGAGTAAACAATATAAGCAATAGCATCAACGGAGTCAAAACATGAAAGTGGCACAGACCTGTCCTCATAAGTAGGATCCTGCTTTTCCTTCTGCTACAATCTGGAGCCGGGAGGGTCGGGGAAGGCTTGCCGAGTCCCAGAGCCCAGCGCAGCCTGGCGGGACGGACCCTGCGGCCACGGACACTGACCCGAGAGGAGACCTGGCCCCGGGAAAGGAAGCCAGGGCCGTGCCAGCTGCTAACTGATGGGCAGACGCCCAGGGCCGCTGATATTTACCTTTAAGTGGCCGATGATAAACTTGTGGACAACGTGGTTCCAGGCAGACTTCTTGTAGACAGACAGGTGGCCGTAATCGTGTTGCAGCCATCCAGCTTGGGCCTGTGGAGAGAGGCACTTTCAGGATGCCAGGGTTCCCCCCGTCCCCCACCTCTGTCCCCTGGGGGGTGGGGGATGGGGGGTGGGGGCTGGGGAGAGGGAGGGATGGGCGGGGCTTCAGGCGGCCAGTGAGGGCGCCGCACCTCACCTGAGAGGTAGCAAGGACAAAGGCCGTGATGACGGTTGGAATCCAGCCATTGCCAAAGTAAAACATGATGAACCAGGCAATGCTCTCCAGGACGATGATGTGGGCCAGGAGGACGAGGAAAAACAGGTGGTTGCTTCTGAACAGGTTCATGTCCTCGGCAGCCTTCCTCAGGGCCCGAAAGTCCTCCGTGATCTGGGGCTGTGGAGCAGGAGCGCAGGGAAGGTGTCAATCCCCCCGGCTGCGCTACAGGGGACCAGGGTCTTCTTGCGGGGGGTGGGGGGTGGGGGTGGGTGGGAGAGTGGTGGCCAAGAGGGGGCCGCTCCACAGGCCTGTGACCCAAGGGAACCTGGCCATACACCATGCCCGGCCTCCCCAGCCCTGAGGACCCTGAGTTTGGGGCCAGCCAGGTCGGTGGCAGACAAAGCCTCCGACTTGAAAGCTGGTACTTTGCACACCACATTCACGGTGGCACACGGCAGGAACAACCCAAATACCCATCAGTGGGCGCCTGGCTAAACAGAATGTGGTCCATCCGCACAATGGAACACGATTCGATCCGACTCCCGCTACTGCAGGGACGAGCCTTGCAGACCTCGTGCTCCGTGACATTCAGCCGGACATAATAGGACAGATACCGTATGATTCCACACAACTGAGCCACCTGGAGTAGGCAGGTCCCAGACAGAAAGTGAAGTAATGTTTACCGGGGCTGCGGGGAGGGGGGGATGTTTAATGGGGAGTTAATGTTTTAACAGGTACAGTTATAATTTGGGGTGATGAGTAAGTCCTGGAAGTGGATGGTGGTTAGGGTTGCGTAACAATGTGGATGTGTTCCAAAGCCAATGAACTGTGCATCTAAAACTCAGTAAGATGGTAAAATTTGTGCTCTGGGTACATATTAATACACACACACACACACACACACACACACACACACACACCACACGTTCACACTTTTCCACTACCTGCCCTGCCCCTACTTGCTCTGGGCACTCTGTCGAGTCTTGAGGGGTTCTGGTGGGGGAGACAAGACCACAGGACGACATCCCTGCCCCCAAGAGAGCTCAGGGAGGCAGGACAGTGGGGTGGGCCCTGGGGCTGGGGCGCTGGGGAGGCCCAGGCGGAGTCAGGGACGACTCGGGAGACACGAGCTTGGCTGGGAGAAAGAGGCAGGGGTCGGGCAGGTGGGGGGGGGGGAAGAGGGCGCTTTGAAAGGGGAGATGGGGTGCCACACGGGTGGAGGAAGCCAGGTTTGGGAGCCTGGGTGATAAGTGGCAAAGGAGCTGAAGAATGGCTAACACTCATTTAAGTAGGGAAAGTGGAGAAACCAGGAAGGGGCCAGAGAAGCAAGGTCGGGGAGGAGGGAGAGGAGAGAAGCTGCCTGCGGGGGGGCGGGGGGGGGCTGGGAAGGGAGGAGGATGGAGCTGTGGGTGAAGGGAGCAGGATGGAAGCCCAGGTCAGCTCCAGGGAGGGGTGAAGACAATCTCCCCGCTCGGCGCTGGGGAGAAAGGGGAAGGGCAGAGGCAGGGAGAGCCAGGGGAGGGGAGGCTGGCCTCCGGAGGGCACACAAATGGGCTCTATTTCCCAGGGAAGGGGAGAGAGAAAGCAGTGGGTGGACTGGCCCAGAAGTGAAGACCCCAGACCCAGCCTAACTCTACTGAGACCCGGGAGGTGAAGAGGCTGGGAACGTAATCACTCTAAGGTAGGGGCCAGCTCAGGCTGGCAGCAAGGGGAAGGGGCTCACCGCGCAGTCTCGGGGTCCTGCCTGACCCCAGGGGCTCCCTTGGACCAGCATAAGGCTCCCGTGGCCCACACCCGGCACTCTCGGTCTTCAGGCGGGCACCCCCTCTCCCCACAAACCTTCCCCTCCTTCCCTGGTCTGGACACACTCACATTCTTGCCATGGTCCTGGCTGGGCTCCTCCGGGGCCAGCTCTCCGATCAGCAGAGGCTTCAGGAACTTGCGCACGAAATCAAGGTCACGGTGGAAGGCGAGGAAGGCGTCCTGGGGGGGCGGGGAGCAGGTGGTGAGTGGGAGACCTCAGACCCAGGGAGGGCAGGGCTTCCCAGCAGCAGCTCTCCGTGCCCCGGCTTGCACACTGATCAAGGCCTCCCAGGACCGGGCCCCAGATGCTCTCTCTGGCCTTATCTCAGCAGATCCTCGGTGCCTGCAGCACAGGCCCTACCTCTGGGCCTCCAACCTGAACGCACCAAGGGTGCGTGCAGACATTCGGGATGCCTCCGGGGGAGTCGGAAAAATGCACCCGCACGGGGAGATGCACGGGCCCCCAGCAAACTGCCCTACCCACCACCCCATGCACACGGCTTACAGAGAAAAGCACGGGGCTGGAGTCGGCTACAGCAGAGAGAATGTGCTTGGGGCAGCGTGTCACGCCAAAGACAAACACAGAACTAAGTAGAAAACGTGTCTGAAAAGAAGCTTTTCCATAATTTGAAAAAGCATGCAAATAATTACGAAGACGATGAAAAAATACTTTGCAGAAGCCCTAAACGGTTGTGTGTTACACCTTGCTTAATTTCATTACTTCTCAAACTTTCACTAACACTGCTCTATCATCGCTTTTAAAATTAAAAAAAAAAATAGGGGTGCCTGGGGGGCTGAGTCCTTTAAGCGTCTGCCTTCAACTCAGGTCATGATCCCGGGGTCCTGGGATTGAGTCCCAAGTCTGTTGGGCTCATTGCTCAGCGGGGAGCCTGCTTCTCCCTCTCCCCCCTTTCACCCCCCCATGCTTGATTGCACTCTTGCTCCAATAAATAAAACCTTTAAAAATTTTTTTAAAAACATGATATAATAATATTGTAATTGTAATTCCAATTATAAAGTTACAACGTGCATGATTTGGGCAAATTTAGAGAATGTACAGAAGAGTGAAGAGGAAAGTAGATACCATCCAGAGAGCGACTACCACGGGCTAATATTTTAGCAGGCTTCCCTCTGGGTTTTTTTCTATATGCATTAGACAAATCATTATATTCTATTCTGTATTAAATCTATATTATTACATAAATCATCTCATCAGCAAACATGACATTGCCATTGGGGATAAGCTGGCGTCACGGGTTACCATACGATGTCCTAGGGGCAAACATTTACCCCGCAGTGAGCCAAATGTTGACATATCGCAAGACAGAGAACAAAGTCAAATGACACCAGGAGAATCCATGAGAATCATCAACATCGTGGGGGGAGAAAGAGTGTGTGTGTGTGCGTGTGTTGGGAGGAGGTATTTAGCTTTCAAAAAACTGAAAAACATGAAACAAAAAGATGATAAAAACAGCAATGCTTGATTTGAAAGGTTCCTATCTGGAGGGGGGAAAAAATAAAGACCCAGCTGTTCCGCAAGACGTTTTTGGGGTTGGATTGGAACATATGAATATGGACCGGATATGTGATCATAGGAAGGCCTTACTATTCATTTTCTTCATCGCAACAAAGGTATTGTGATGATGATAGAGGATGTCCCCATTCTTAGGAGCAGCTGGTGAAGAACCTAGGGACGAGGTGGCATGCATGAGACAACTTATTTTCCCAGGACTTGGCAAAAGAAAATTGCGTACAAAAAACCCCATATACAAAGAGGGGGAATGCAAACAGGGCGAGATGTTGAGATTAGTGAGTCTCAGTGGAAGAAATGCAGGTTCTGCATGTTTGGAAATCTTCAAATTTTTTTAAAATGAGGGACGAGCCGGGAAAGTACCCACAACTCATAAGCATGTTTAAACTCCCCACCAAAGTATCTCCCGACGGTGATCGCCAGGCCTCTCCCAATTCCTTACTGCATCCCTGGGATCGAGTCTTTCTGCCTGGTCTTTATTCTATTTGTGTCTAGAATAGACCAACAAAGCACCACTTTGCGCAGTTTAAAAAAAAAAAATGTCCGTGCCCCCCCTGCCCGAAGAGAAAGGAAGGGTAGCAGAGGATCAGATCAAGTGTAATTTTGGAGAAGAGACGGGAGGCTCTCCTGCGACCCCGGGGAAGGCAGTGGCCAGTGAGAACCAGCTCTGCCCCTCCGGGCCAGCTGTCCCCACCCCAGCCTCAGCGTCCTCTGCGAAGTGAGGCCCCGCCTGGTACCGCCAAGTCCAAAGGCCCCAGGCAAAGGCCCGCCAGGATTTTCCAAGGCAGGGCCTGGGCATCAGGGGTGAAGTGGTGAGCAGGACTGCCTTCCCGAGTCAGAGCCTCCAGAAGCCACTTCATTGGTCCTCCTCACATCAGACCATCGCTTTCCAGAAATGACGAGAAGCGTCCGGTGAGGCAGTTTCCTGAGCGCCAACTGCTGTGTCTGATAACTAAGCCGGCACTCTCTACTCCTCACTGGGAGGTAAAATTCAAGTCTGCAAGGGACTCATTTCTCGGCCAGCACCCACTGCCCCCCACCCTGCCGCACCCCACCCCCAGGTCCAGGTCATGCCCTCACGTCCCCGTCTGGACTCGGGAGCTTGGTAGAGCGGACGGACAGATAGACTCCCGCCCCGACCCAGACCGTTCCTGGGCCATTTCCAGAGGGCTGTTGGGGGCCTCTCTTCTCCCCATGTGACAGGGAGTGAGCCAGGAGCCTTGTTTATGTTCCCTCCTAAAGGCTGAGCGCCTACGGTATGGACCAAGACCCCGGAGCGCAGGCAGGGGGCATTCTCGGCTCCAAGTGCAGAGCCGGGATCAAAGCCAGGTTCACCTGACTCACAGGCCTCCCAACAGCCGAGGAAGCCAAGCGCTGTTAGAGGGTCTGGCCGTCCGCAGTAGATCCGACGGCTTTCTGAGCGGGCCAGGCTAAGACCACCTATGAACCCACCAAGCTCGTGCTCACTCCAGGGCCTTTGCACTGAGCTTCCTCCTGCGTGGGAGCCCTAATCTCGTAGTGCCCCGTGGCCGGCTTTTCCCAACCATCCTCCAGCCTGACGCTCTCCCCCGGACATCACCCTGTTCTGCCTTCTTCATGGCAGTTACCAAACTCACAAGCTGTAGGACTTCCTTCCTTATGTGTCATTCTCTGCCATCTAGACTATGATGAGCTCCACAAGGGAAGGGACACGGCCATCTCGCTCACTGCAACCCCCGGGCCTCCGATGACGTCTAAGAGGGGCTAGCAAGGGAACGTGAGGGTCTCTGCCCCCTCTAGCCCCAGAAACACCCGCTCTGCAATCAGGTTCACATCCTTCCACTGTTTTGTACAACCTGGCTCCTCACTGAGCCACGGGCTTTGGGCACGTGAGCCACTAATCCCTACAGAACTCTAAGGCAGGTCCTAGTCTAGAGACAAGAAAAGAGATGGTGGTAGGCGAAGCCACGAGCCCACAGTCACACTGCCAGTGTGCCTACTTCTGGATTTTCCCAGTGCTAATACACACGTCTCAATCGAAATGAGCTTCCTCTCCGCTGAGAGTTGAGCACTTTTTCCGTCTTCCCCTTCGAAGCGTCACGGAGGGACCTCCCACTCCTACAGAAGGTTCCCAGGAACTGCCGGCTTGTAGATGCGTCTGGCTGGTGATCGGGAGGTCACCACGTAAAGCAAGATGGGACTAAACCAAACGTTGACTTTGGAACAAGAACTGGAACCAGCATCTGTCCTCCCTCGAGAAGAAGAGAAGCCAGAGGCTTTCCGGGAGGCCTGGGCCAAGGGTGAAGGGAAAGGAGCAGCAATGGCTTGAGGGCAGATTGGAACTGCCCTCCGGAGGGCAGGTGCACGTGCTGCGGGTGGGGAGGGCAGGCTGAAGATACCAGGTACCAGAATGGAAGACACCGCGTGCCGCACTTCCTGCTCCCGCCGCCACCCAGTGCCAACGCCAGCCCACTTCTGCCTGAAGACCCCTCCCGGGGCCCAGACCCCTCGGGGTAGGGCTGGTGGCTCCCACCACACCGAGGGGGCTGGATGCCACCTTCTCTGCAGAGCAGAGCTAGTCTCCAGGCCGGCCCTGCACGTCCAGGAACTGAACCCGGGACCCGGGACCCGCGGGAGGAGCACACTGAGGCCATTCCGTCTTTCAGGGAGTGGCCCTGGGAGTCAGGACTCCGCAGAGCAAGGGGGTTAAATCAAGAGGGAGAAGCAGAAGAAGGCACCCTGAGATCTCAGCTACAGACGGAGTCCCTGAGCCCCTGGACCGTGCCCCATCCCAGGGAAAGAAGCAATGGAGGCCACAGGCAGAGCATCTCAGCTGAAATCTGGCCCACGCGAGGCCCTGGGGGTGGGAAGGGCCCGGAGGCACAGAACTTAGGGGCCTGCAAGGATCCTCACAAATCACGCGGAATGGAAGGAGGATGGGCTGGGGGCTGGCCTGAGGCTGCAGCCCTCGGGGAGGGGACCGCCCTGCCCAGATGCCCTTCGGAAGGTGCAGCCGCCCTCCAGGCACAGACAGAGGCGTGATTTCATGTGCTGCCAACGCCGGTTCCTTTGGCAAACATGAGGTCACTCAACTTGTCTTCACACTCTTGTTTCCGATTTACCGAACTCCCCAGCCTGCGCGCCGGGAACACGCACGTACACGCACAGGAGGCTAAGGGACCCCCAGTAATGATCCCTCACACCTGCAGGGCGGTCCTGAAGCAGGAGACAGCCCACAGGAGCCTGGAGGTCACGTCCCATTTCACAGACCTGTGAAAGCAAAGTTCACAGGCAATGCCTCACCCATGAATTCGTGAAGCTGGGATACAAACCCAGGTCCTCTGCCTCCAAACAGCACGACCCCCCCACCCCCCACCCCGTCTAAAGAAAGTCAGAGATTTGTTCCATTTTCGATCGGTTGCCTTTTCATAAGAACAACACGGGAGCAGGTCTGCAGACGGAAAGAACCCTGACCTCTTCTGACCTTTCCTGGGTTCTAAGAGGCAATGGACGCGGATGGGCCAGGAGAAGCTGGAGACAAGGCAGGGGTGGGGGAGCTGGTCCCTAGGAGAGGGCCCAGCATCAAGTCCCAGCGTGAGGGGAAGGAGGGAAGCAAGTCCGCCAGATGCAGTCGTGGTCTGAACTGTTCATTTTAATACCCAGGGCCCGGCCCGGAGCCGCGGAGACACCGAATAAATGTGTAATGAATCGTGCTCAAGATTAAAAGCCCCAAGTAGTTCTGCATCTGCCTTGGAGAGCAGACATCCTCGGGACTCAGAGGGGTCATTCTGCCCACTCGCAGAGAGCAGAGGAGTGCAGGAGGGCAGGGGAGGTGGAACAGGAAGGGAGGGGGGTAGGGGAAGGGAAGGCGGGCTGGAGGGCTTGGTCATGGTAGATCCTGAGCTTTGGGGCTGAGGGCTGCCACTGGAGCAAGTTTTTCAAACTTGAGCAAAAGTTGTAAACCTAAGAGCAAGGAGAGATACCTATAGGCCTGATCCGAGGGCCAGTTGCACTAACGGGCATGAATGTACTCTGTGAGTTGCAAAAATTAAGCACCTGTACTCTCGCGGGCAAGGCCAAGTTCTTACTTCTGCAGAAGCACCAAATGACAACTGCCCTGGGCTAGGTCGCCCTTTGGGGGGAAGAGGTGGTTTTGACTTCTGAGAACTTTTCTTCAGAAACAGGAAAATCCCTTACTGGGGCCCGGAATTGTCCCGAGAATGGCTTCCTTGACTTCCGGTCTCTTAGGAGGCCGTTACTGCACCGTGATCGGCTGAGGGCTCCCGGGGATCCAAACTCTTATCTGCTGACCGGTCCCTCCCCCACTGGCATGGCCCGAATACTTTGTCTGTCCCCAGGCTCTAAGGAAGTGCTCGGCGGGGCAAAGCCACCTGCCCCACAGCCTGTGACAAGGGTCTGATTCCTCGCCTGTTCCTGCTCCCGGAGTCCTCCCTTCCCATACGCCCTGCGCTGCCCACGGCCCTTCCCCGCCCTGGTCCCAGACAGCGAAGAGAGGAGAATCCGGTTGCCCAGTCCGTGTTACACCACCGTATCCCCAGTTAGCACACGCCAGGCCCTAAAAGCCTCATCTAAGGAGGTTCGGTGAGCTTCGGGGATAAGGGCTGCGCAATGCGTCACCCCACACAGAAAACCAGCATAGATCTCGACTCTCCCCCCTATTACTTGTTGCTCACTTCACATAATCCTCACCTTCTTCCCGAACTTGGCAGACGGAGGACAAGAAGCAATGCTTCTGGTGCTTACTCAGGGCTTAGGAAGCACTCCGTTGCACAATTTATATTTTGTCCACATCGGAGAATATATCCCACAGTGGGAAGACTTTGACCAGGAGGCAGGTCTTTAATTTGAGAATTGCCCTTACCCACCTTCCGCACACAGCCTCGGGAAGGGCCACGTGCCATAACACAGATGGTGGGAAAACCATACGCTCGCTAAGTCGTGGTGGGCGGTTGAGCCCTCAGGGCTTAGGCGGTGTTTCCAAGCAAGCGGGGAAAACCAGACGGGCCCAGAAGCTGTAGGCACCATCTCCCGCTGACCATCTTCTCGAGCTTGCACACGCCTGGACCCCGCTCACCCAAGCCATAAGCCATCCCCAGCCAAGAATGCAGCTGCCTGGGCTGGCCTGCCCGGGTCGGCCCAGCCCGAGGAGACTCGGAAGAGGTAGGGGGATCCAAAGTTCCACCGACAGACAGGGGCCCATACAGCTGCTAGGCGTCCAGGTGCCCGGATTGGTATCTCTCCCACGGCCTCTCCCCTATTCACCCTTCCCTAGTGGCCTCCAACTCGCTGCCACCGAGAGGCCCCTTTCTTCCCTCCTTGACTCCCTTGGGTTCTGTCTTTCCCGTCCGGGTCCCCCCGGCTCCCGCAGCATCTTAAAGAAATGTCAGGATTGAAGACTGGGGGATCAGGAGGGGCCGAAGGGACCTTCTCTTGTGGGCACGACAGGCCGCTCTGGCTCGGGACCTTTAGGAGTGGGAAAAAAGAAAGAAAGAAAGAAAGAAAGAAAGAAATTAAAAAAAAAAAAAAAGGAAAGAAAAGAAAAAAAGGAGTGCAGATGAAGGAAGGGCATTCCTGGCAGGATTTAGAAACAGAGGACCATTGAGTAGTTGCGAGGTCCCAGAGTAACCCCGGCCCAGCCGGACCTGTTGCCAAGTCAGCCTAATGCTGCTAAAAACACGCTGCTGGGGCTCCCCCCTCCTCCCGGGCTTTGCAAACTCTCCCTCCAGTTCCCCACCCCGGTGCCCAAGAACCGACCCCGGGGGTGGGTCCTGGTAGTCGGGCAGCTCCCAGGCGGTCTGTGCCCGGCAGCCATTGAGGAACTCCTCAGAGCGGGAGCAAGCCCGTCGGGGACAGGCCTCTTCCTTCCCCGCCCCCTACTCGGGCTGGAGAGTGAGGGACCCGCGCGGAGTCCCACACCTGGCTCCGCTTCCGCTCCGTTCCACGGCGCCCAGGAGCGGCCATCTTCCAGGAGCGGCTGGGGTGACAGACTCCCAGGGCCCCGAGCGCCCCCTTTGGGGGAGTACCTGGCTCCCGGTGAACCCCGCGGCAGGATGGGAGGCGTATGTCCTTAGGGCTCGCGCGGCAGACCCGGTTCCTCACCGCTTGGATCTCCACCGCGCTGCTGCCCCCCGGGCTCCCAAATCCGACCCCGCTAGCCAGGTGGCCCCCGCCGTCCTAAAGGATGAGGGCTTGGGGCGGGGAACGAGCGCAGGAGACACGCTTTCCTTGCCTCCTGGACGCCCCACGCTCCATTCGGCGCTGGAGGGCTGGTTTGGAGCCCCGGGATCCCTGGCTCCTGAAAGGTGGCAGGAGAGCCCCCCACATCCTTACCGTAGCATCTTCCCCCGCGTAGTGTCCGATGACCCGTTGGCCCCCTGGGTGCCGGTTGGACCATTTGGTGATGTTGTAGACCTTGCGGTCGATGACGAGCCACCTGTCCGAGCGCAGGTTGTGCTTCTGGATCTCCTCCCAGCTGAAGGTGGGCATGGGCGCCTCGCGCTCGGTGGCCCCCTCGCCCTGGTTCCCCCCTTTCCCCATGCTGCCTGCTGACCGGGATGCCGCGTGCACTGTGGCCCCCACGCCCGCAGCTCGCAGCTCGAGTGTGCGGCCCGGGCCCTCCTCGCTTTCGGCTTTTGTCTTCTCCTACTCCGCCTCCCGCCGCGCCCCCTCCCCCAGCCTCCTCGCCCCCACTCGGGAGTCTCCCCCTGCCTTCCCTCCAACTCTCCCCGGCTTCCCGGTGCCCCCGCGCGGTCCCTGCCCTCCGCCCCGCCCTCTGCCCACCAGCCCGCGGTGGACTTTTGCCTCCTGGAAAAACTCCGGGGTTGCTCAGGACCTGGCCGCCTCCTCCGCCCGCCCCTCCGGCTCCCCCCGCCCGCGGCTCCGCATCCTCCCGCGTTCCCCGCCGCCCGGGTTTCCACAGTGATCAGCAGAGCGCCTGCACCAATCCGGACTCGTCGCCCCGCCTGCCATTGGCCCAGGAGGATCTTTCGAAGGCCAGCGGGCTGGAGCGGCGGTCCCCGGCTCCCCCGCCCGCGCGCCCGCGCCGAGTCGAGCCCAGCCGCGAGGCCGCTACGTGTCCGACCTCCTCCCTCCTCCCTCCCCGCTCCGCCCCCCTCCCCCCCAGCCCCGGGGCGCGGGAGGAGATCGCTGAGGAGCGGTGCCCGGCGAGCGGGGACGGTGGCTGGGCCGCACGCCCCGCGCTCCCGGGCTCTGCACCTGACGCGGGTACGCTCCCGGCCCGGCCCTCGGGCATCGGGACGCCGGAGTCTCCGCATCGTCCGCGCTCTGCACACTGGCGCCGTCCTGCAGCGTCCCCGGGCCAACGAGCCGGCCTCGGACTTGTCCGGGGCTCTGAACCCTGTAATCAGACGCTCTCCGGAAAGAATCGCGGGACCTCTGCTCTGCTTCTTTGTGCCAGGCGCCACGGTGGTGGGGGCAGCAGGGGTGGGGGGTCCTTACCCTGTGCTCAGGAAGCGCCCAGGCTGCCTGGGCGGCGGGACAGGGAAGCCATACAGGACCGACCGCACACGAGGCACTGGACGGCGGTGCCGGACAGACTCCAGGAAATAAAGATGGAGGCATCAAAAGGCTAGGTTGGAGCTGGCTAGGGATCGGTGCCCCAGCCCTGGATCCTGAAGGTGGACTGAGGCTAAATGGGACTTAAGGATGAGCAGAGGGAAGTGGGGGATGGGGTCAGCCTTGGGAATCAGGAGTTCACTGCCTCATATGGGAGTGCCCGCACACCCCCCCTCATTGGCTTCTCACCCTAACCTTGTGAGGTGAAGGTGTAGCAGGACCGACTCCATCTTGAATTCATTTTGCCTTGAACATTTCTCCCTCCCTTGTTACTCCACAGTCCACCTGTTTGAGGGCTGTAAGCCCATTGGGGGAACTAGTCGACCTTTAGGCTTTAATGGGAACACTGAATTAAGACAGAACACATTGCTCGAAATAAACTAATCAGGATGTTCTCACATGTTACTCTCTAAGCCCATGAGAAGCTTAGGATAATCAATTCTGTTCAGAGTTGCTTAGGGAGCTTGAAGAACCTGTCCAGGTTTATTGAAGACTTGATTGTTCAAGGTTTGGTGGCACCTTAGCCAGTTTCTTTTTCCTGTTTCCCTCCCCCTTTATTTTTTTTTTAATTAATTTTTATTAACATATAATGTATTATTTGCCCCAGGGTACATGTCTGTGAATCTTCGGGCTTACACATTTCACAGCACTTAATAGCACATACCCTCCCCATTGTCCACAACCCAGTCCCTCCCCCTTTAAACACGCCTCACGGCACCGAGATGGGAAGATGGTTTTTCGGGGCATCCGTCTACCCTCTCCTCTGTTAGCAGGCTTTCTTGAATGCAGTTGCCTTTGTTGCCCTAATACCTTTTCTCTCACTGGCCTCTTGTGGGGTGAGCAGAGGAGGCCCGTGTTCGAGGACAAATAGGACCACGGGGTTCAATCGAACTACCAGCCTGGGGAGACTGAGGTTGAAGAAAGATGAACGAGGCGGGTGCTTGCAGCCAGCCGCTAGCACAGCCAGGAACCTTCCAGACATCACCCTGCTTCTCTCCTAATGAGATCAATGGAAAGGAGCCATTGTAGGAAACTTTGCTGGGGAGCAAGGTCTGGTAGGGTGATCACTCTAGCCAACTGGTGGGGGGGGGGTGGGACGGGGGAGGCCTCGCAGGGTCCCCTTCGTGCCATTGTCACGGTGGTCAGCCTCCCCTGTGTCAGGCTGGTAGCAGTCCCGAGTGGGCTCCGTTCATGTCGCGAACTCCGACAGGAAGAGAACGAGGCCTCTCTGGCTTTAAAGAGAAGCAATACACAACCGAACCAAAAAGCTGGTCTCACGGGATAAGAGAGGATGAAGCAAGCCCCACCCCGGGGAGGTGGTGGTGTACACTGACTTTTAGGTCTGTTCAAGATGTACTGAAACAGTAAGCAAGACTGTGACTTTTTTTTTTTTTTTGAAAGGGGGATGCTCACAAATACATAGATAACGTTAGTGAAAAAACTGTAGAAGGTTGGCACGGGGGATCCAGGGACTCTCTCATGGAGAAGACTTGCGGGCTGAGAACAGGCCACGAGAAGGCACCAAGGTCTGAAAGGCGGTGAGTACAGCTGAGACTGGGCACAAAGTGGGGACCAGCCAGGGTGTGGGGTGCCCAGCAGATCCCAGCGTAACAGCTCTCAGGGTAGGCTCAGAAAGGCATGTGCTGTAGACGTGAATGAATGAATGAATGAACAGAGAGGAATGGTTTCAGCCACAGTTCTTGTAATACCTGCCACGAGCAAGGTTCAAATTGGGAAAAGCCTCGCACGCGGTGCCAAGGATGGAGGGCTGTATCCTGGGGGAGCCGGGGAGATTCATAAAGCAGAAATGTTGGCTATGCCCAGATCCAGGAGAGACCTAGGGAGGCGAGCTCAGGCTGGGGCGGGGTGTGGGGGGCTGGGGGGACCCTGTGGCAGTCCAAAAGAGAGTAGAGGAGCGGCTGAAGCCAGAGGGAGGCCAGGCAGACGCCGCCTTGCCCTCATCTGCCCTTCTCCTGCTCTATTATTTATCGCTCTCACTACTTGGAGGGGCCGATGAGATCGTTCCCTTGGAGAAAACCTCCTAGTACCCCGCTGACCCCAGAGCCACTTAGGAAAAGGGGTGATCTTGGAGAGGGCCGAGGTTCCCACGGTTTCCCCCTGCCGCACAGAATCCCTCGTCCCCCAGGACTGCAGCTTCCTGCGGGTTCTGCCAGGACCTCACTGTGATCGCTCACTTTATCAG
>CM053613.1:6734971-6766792 GCA_028646535.1 Procyon lotor
GCCCCTCTCAGGCCTGATCGACCTCTAGGCCTTAGAAAGGAGTCTCTCGGGGACCCCTAGCACAGTCCTGCGCCAGCCCTCCTCCAGCCCTCCTCCATCCGGCAGCCCCTCTAGCGGGCTCCCAGGGGCCAGCCCCCCGGCTCCCTTTGTTCCCCAGGAGGCATTCCAGAAATGTTTTTGGTAAGATAAACAGAACTCTTGACCCCTCTCTGGGCTGTGGGGAGACCGGCTGCCCGCGATCCTTCTGCTTTTGGCCACCTGGGGGCCGCGGCACCCCTGGCACCCCCCCACCAGGGGAGGTGGGCCCAGCAGGCCAGCCAGGCCTGCACTCAGGCTGCGCCCACGGCCTTCCCCGGCCGTCCACTTACCACCGAAGGGCGCGTCCATGATGGCGCGGGCGGGCAGGCGGGTGGCATCGCCGGCAGGGACACTTGCTCAGAGGCCGGGCCAGGCTCCCCACCCGCCCGTGGGGAGACAATAGCCAGCGCCGGGGAGTATTTGACCAGCGATAATCTGGGCCTGTTGGGCGGCCGCTGGCCCCCTCCCTCCCTCGCTCCCTCCCTCCCCGATAAGGCCGCCCCAACCACTTGCCCAAACCCCAGAGGGGGAGGGCGGTGCCCGCTGGACTCACCATTCACCTGCTGGGGGGAGTAGGCCTCAGAGCCCGAGTCTGGGGGAGAATCCGGCAGTGTGCTGCAGGAGGAGGAGGCGGCTGTTGGGCAGGCAGCTCGTCTGTGGAGCCAGGTCCCGAGACCCCAGACGCTGCAGGCCTGAGGTCCCCTCACTGCCCCCCTCAGGGGAATTTTTCTGCACGAGCCACCCTGGGGTGCCAGGCAGGACCTGGGGCTGAGTTGTAGGTGGGGGGCCTTGGGCTCCTGCCCCGTATCCCCTCAGACCTCCCGGGCACTTGGGGACCAGAAACCAGTGTCCCTGATGATGGCACAGGGATTCAAGGACACAGGGATGGCATAGGGATTCAAGGAGCAGGGGTCAGGGGTCAGGCTCGCTGCTCCCTTCCCACACCCACTGACGCCCCACTTTCTAGAAACTCTAGGGGAGAGCTCTCGGGGGCTCCAAGGGCCTGGGCCGCCCCCCCAGGGGCAGGTATGGGCTGGGCAGGGAACCAGCCCCACCAGGTCTGGGTGTATTTTTTTCTTGCAGGCTTTGTTTTATCAGCGGTTCAGGCGAAAGAACAAACTCAACCCTGAGAGATCGACAAGTCCTGCATGAACCGTTCACACGGTGAGGGGAGCCTGTGGCCCAGCGAGGACCCTGCTCTCTGGCCGTCCTCGTCCCAACGTCTGGAGAGACTGCCCACCACTGTGCCCAGGCAGCCAAGCCCTCGAGGACACAGCCCTGGGCTGATTCTGGGGTCCTCACGCCCCCCTGGATGAGCCACCCGCCCAGCCCCTCAGGCTACGTGAGAATGACAGAAAAGGCAACAAGGACTCAATCATCTGCCGCTCTGCGCCCACTGTCTCCAGCCGGCTCCTTGCATAGTGGCCCTCGGGTTTTCCGGTGTGTAAAGCTCCCTGCAGTGAAACGTCTCAAGTCCATGGGACCTTGTGTTCCTTTCCCACAACTCCTCGTGCTGCTCATTAGTCCTCAATGTGGTGATTTCTTGATTAATAAGTCCCTCCCCAGCCGGCCTGCACGATCCTCCGCAGGAGGGACGCGTCTGTCTTGTTGGGCACCCGGAACAGGGCCTGGCAGGTGCAGGGGCGTGCAGGGCCCTGGGTCCCTCCCGGGAGGGGGGGGAGCACGTGGTCTCTGTGCTGTTCGGGGCAAGCCCTTTCACTCCCTGAGAAGTGGACTCGGTGTGCTGCTGGAATCCTGCCGGGGGGCAGCGCGGCCTCACTCGCAGGCCACCTGTTTTTGGGGTCCCCCCAGAAGCTGGTTACTGGAGAGGTTCGATGAGCTTACACAAACAGAGCCACAGGGGACGGCGGTACGCACCCAGCAGGTGCTTATAACTCCTTCCTTCTCTTCCCTCCATCTTTGCCCTTCGGGGTCTGGGCTCGGGGACAGCCCCTCGGCTGGATGTCTGCCTGGCGCAGCAAAAGCTCACCCCTAACACCCCAGCTCGCCTCTGAGGCCCTCCCCCAGTAAGCCAGGCGACAGCTCCGGTGCCCCCCACCCTCACCCCTCCGGCACTTGCTCTGGGCTTCCTCCCCTTATTTCCACAATCCTGGAGGGGGAAGCACTTTGAGCTCACCCTACAGCTGCTGATGCTGAGGCCCTGACCGAGGCTGTGGGTCACCCAAGAGGGCTGCAAATCCGGGAGCTGGACGGAGAGCCAGGCTGTGTAGACATGGTCGTGCCCCCCACACTCTATTAATCTTCTACCCAAAGACGGAGTCCCCTGCTCCTGCCCCACGCTGGGGAACCCAGAGCCTTCTTCGAGCCCCCCTGCAGAACCCAGCAGACCCATGTTCCTGCCTGTCCTCACGAACATGGGTCTGTGGGCGGCCCTGGAGTCTGGCCGGGCTGCTGACCACCCACATCCTGTAGTCAGAGCCGGACCCCCAGTGTGGACTCCTCGGGTAGAGGAGAGAAAGGGCCTGGGAGGCAGGGGGAGCTTCAGGTACCACACCTGTGCCGTGGGCCCGCTCCGTGTGGCCCCAGCAAATAGTAGCTAGATGCAGGAGTGGGTGGCCTGGGACAGTGAGGGGACCTTGCGTGCCCTGTGTGTGTGTGTGTGCACACGCGTATGCCTGTGTGTATCCGTGCAGTACTCTGTGGCATCTCCAGGCTCACCTCCTCCCATCCCCTTTACACAGCTGTCAGAGAATTTTCGAGCGCTTACATCAGCCCTCATCGCTCCCCTGCTCGGAATCCTCTGGGGTTGCCCACGGCCTCCTCGGGGCAAAGCCACGCGCCCCTCCTCAGCCACCTTGCCTACCCACAGGGCAGCCTGGTCACCACCAGCCCGGCCAACACCAGCTCCCCCTCGGCCCACGGACCCCGCCCCCGTCCCGCCGCACGCATACCCCCCACCCTCCCCGCCCTCACTCACCCTGGGGCATAGGGAGCCTTGGGCTCTGCCTTGATGGGGGGCCCGGAGCCCCCCAGGAAGGGCTTGGGAGCGCTAGCCATTGCATTGTTGTTGCAGTTGAGCGGGGCGCTGTAGCTCGGGGCAGGGAGAGAGCCATGGCGCCCCGGGGATGGTCCGCCCGCAGGGGGGCTCAGGTGGTGGCCCCCGCTGGAGCCCGGGATCGCCGGCGGCCCATGGGGGTAGGAGGCTGCACCGGCTGGAGCAGAGATGTCAGGGAAGCAGCTGTGGAGAAAGGGAGCGGCTCAGCACCAGGCGGGGCGGGGACCGCGGGGACCGGGACCGGGCCCTGCAGCTCAGCCCGAAGGCAAAAGGCGAGGCGGAGGGCGTGGGGGCGGGGCCACTCACAGGTCAGAGGCGTCCTCCTTGCTGATGTACTCCTCCAGGATGCTGGTGTCGATGTTGGAGGGCTCCAGGGCCCCATTGATGTCGTGGCCTGCAGGGGAGGGCCAGATGTGAGCACCCGGAGGCCTGTGGGCCCTGCCCTGCAGCTCTCCCCAGGCCGGGCCCTCCGGAACATATGCCCCCAGGCTCCTCCCCACAGGCGCGTCCGTGTCCAAGGAGAGTCCGGCGGTGCCCATCACCTGACGTCCCCCCAGGAGGCATCGCACAGATGCCCCCCTGGCCTGCCGGCCTGCCCGCTGCCTCTGGGGAGGGAACGAGCCCAGAGCGCAGATCGGGGACAGACGGGCCATTTCCTGGGATGTGAGCAAGTCCTCCCTCTTGTCTGTAAAATAGGGTCATCGTTCCCAAGTCTTATGGGGGGGGGCTGTGAGGAGTAAATGAGGTACTTTACAGAACTGAGTGTCCCGCGGATGCCCACCACCCTTGAAGGCTGGACCCAGACTCGGTGACTCTGTCCCACCCTGCCTCCTTCCAGACGGCCCGGCTGCTGGGCCCCCAGGAATCACACGTCCTGGGGGGGTCCCATGCGGCCAGGGACCCTCCTGCCCCCCAGGCCCCAGCTGCAGATGAAGAGAGAGTAGGGGCTGGAACCGGAAGTGTCCGGCTCAGCCTCCGGCAGAACTTGTCGCCCTTGTAACGGGGGCTAGGGTGTCCAGCCCTGGTGTTCCAGAGGAGGACATGGGCCCAGAAAGGTAAGGTAAGGCCTGGCCTCCCAGCAGGGAGCCATGGCGGCCAGGGCTCCGCTCCTCCACCGCCCTCTCCTGGGTCCTCCCTGCTGGCCCCAGCCCCACAAAGGGGAGGGACTCACAGAAAAGGCGCCCAAGACTCTTGGGGAGGAGAGGGGGAGGCGCTGGCCTTTCCCCTCCCAGGGTCACCTTGCAGGGGGGAGCAGGAGGGCGGGGTGATAAGGGGGCTGACGTAGGAGATGCGTCAGCCCCGATAATGGAGGACGGCCCCACCCACACTGCTGACCTGGGCTGACCAGCCCCACTGAGGCAGGGGGTACCCCTCCCACAGGCCCCGGGAGGCATGAGCCTGGGGTCTGCGCCTCATGCCTTCTCCCAGGGGAGCCCTGGGAAGAGCTCAGGAAGATCCAGGAACAAATCCTGGCTTGCCTACTCCTCGCTGTGTGACCTTGAGCCAGTCACACACCCTCTCTGAGCCTCAGTCTCCTCATTAGTCAAATGGGGACACAAACAGTTGATACTTTACAAGGTTGATGGTGAAACAAGTTAAGGTATATAAGGTGCCTGGCGCATAATGGGTGCTCAGCAAATGGACTGGCCGTCCTCACTTCACAGACCCAGGGCCCTGGGGTCCCCAGGAGCCCCTGGCCCAGGCCCCTCCCTGGCCCCAGCCGGCATTTCAAGAATGCTGAGCCCCGCTTAGGTGATTAATGAGTGGCTAAGCCCTCCTGGGAGTCACGCGCTGCCCGGGACAGGCCCTCCTGCTGGCCCCCACCCCTGGCTCACCCAGCCAGGAACCAGGGACACCCACCGAGCACTGCCAGTGGCCATCCAGGGCGCAGCGTGGCCGGGGCGAGAGAAGCTCTTCAAGCTGGGAATGACCCGTCTGCGCATCAAGGTTCTAGGATTCCCGTCTACACTCTTACTCCCACCCTATCCTTCCCCATCACCCGAAGTTCCCGTTTATTGAATGCCTACTGTATGCCAGGCACTTTGGGAGCCAAAGACGTTAACAACCATAGGAGTTTATTATATGCAGGGCATCCCGGGAGTCCTGCAGACAGAGCGACTAAGCGCCTGCCTACCAGGTCCCAGCACTATTCTCAGTGCTTTATAGGATTATCTCCCAATTATTAGCATCATCCCCTTGATTCAGAGAGGTCAAGTCTCTTGCCCGAGGCAACACAGCAGGGAGGATTCAGACCCGGGCTCAGGGGCCTGACTCCAAGGGGGAAGGGGTGGTTGGTGGTGGATGAGACTTCCTGGCCATTCTGGGCTGCCCCACCTTACGGGCTGGCGGGGGAGGGGGGTGGGTTCCTCAGGGGACGGGGAGGGAGAGAGCACTGCAGCATTACCCCCGCCCTGGCTGCTGAAGCTGCAGGTTTTCGAAACTGAACTTGGAATCTACAGTGAATGATGGGGTGACGGAGTCGTGGTGTTACTATTTATAATAGGCCAGGCCCCCTCCCCCCTCCTCCCGCCCCTCTGGCCGGGAGCACTCCTAATCACCCCTAATCCTCCTGCCCACCTCCCTTGGGATAGGGGGGCCTCAGGCAGAGGCATCCTGGGAGACCCTAACGAGAACCAGATGTGGTTGAGGGGAGGAGAGACCCTCCCGTGCCAGGGGCCGGGAGGACGGGAGGACCAAGGCGGGAGGAGGGAACCACCGGGGCCGGGTGGGGGAGAGCTCTGAGGTTGGGGGAGTTGGTGGGTCTCCGGAGGAACACCGAGCCCACATCGTCTTGTTCTCTGGGACCCCACGGGGCCTGCCTGATGTTCTCCCCACACAGCTCAGCCTAAAGGGTCCGGCCACCAGGCAGATGCCCCCAAACTGCCTCAGAAACCATGCTGGAAACTTCTCATCAAGCATTCGGGAGGACAGGGTGGGGGTGGGGGCTTGCCGGAGCCCAGAGATTCCTGAGGCTGGGGCAGAACCCCCAGGAATCCGGGAGGAAGACAACAGCACACTTTTGGGGGTCCCCTGTCCTTGACTGCTCCCAGGAAGAGCTCCTCTGGAACATCCTGGGGCCAACAGGAGATACCTGCCAGGCAGCAAGCTAAGCGTGTCTCCTGCTGAGCCTCGAGATCCCCCTGGGAGGTGGGGAGGGTGCCCAAGGTCCCCAGTCAGAAAGCCGGGCCACCAGCTCCCAAACCAGCATCCCAGCACCCCCCCTCCTCAAACCCTTCCACAACTTTCCACTGCTCGGGATAACCAGAGCCCTCCTGGAGGTCCACAGCGGCCCCCCTGCCTGCTCTCCTGCCTGCTCTCCTAACCAGTTCCCTCCCTGCACCTCTCCCGGTCCTGGGGCCTTTGTACATGCTGTTCCCCCTGCCGGAGGAGGCCCGTTTCCATTCACTGGGCTTCCATGTAAGTTTCTCCCGGGAGGCGCCCTGTGCGGCCTCCTTTCTCATCCAGCTCCTTACTCGGCCGTATGCACGCCCCTCACAGGAGGGTCAAGGGTCTGTCCACCGCTCACCCGCTGCCCACAGCTCACTCTCCGAGTAGCCACTCTGTGCCGATGCTCTGCATGGCTCATAAGTCACTCCCATAACAACCCTCCAGGAGAGGTGGTTTTCTTGTTCTCCATTTTACAGATGAGGAAGCAGGCTCAGAAAGGATACAGGCCTTGCCCCAAGTTTACAGGTGTGGGACCCGGGATATGAGCGCGGCCCTGCTCTGCCTCTCTGACATATAAGCATCGAAGCATACAGTAGGCACACAATAAATGCTCACAGAATGAATAAGCAAAGTGGGAAGCAGGACACTAGAATCAGGCCTGCCTGGGTCTGGGGACCTCCAGCCGGCCATGTTACAGACAGGGTCTGGGGCTAGACAGCGCGCCTCCGGGTACCGCCCCTGTCCTGCTGAGCTATGTGCCCCAGCTGCTCCTCATTAATTAGGGCCTTTATTACCTGCTTTTAACAGGAGCCAGACACTGCCCTGTCCCAGGCAGGATGGGATAGGGGCTATGGAGAGGAAGCCCCCTCCCCTCTTCTCTCCTCCTCGCTTTAAGGCCACCCAGCTGGGCAGGAGGAGAACCGAAGGGCCACGAGCCAGGTGCAGGATGAGGGCGGGTGGGGGCCCAGGTGGTCCTCCACCCTGGACCCCTCCCTTCCCCCTCCTCATGCTCATGACCACCCCCCCACCAGCTGTGGCCGCTGGCTGAGTCTGGGCCATTGTCCCAGGGAACGGGGGAGGGTGGGGACCCAGCACAGTGGGAGGCTTGTGCCCTGCCCACACCTCCCCCCTACCCGTCAATGGGGCACTTGTCAATTCATGTCCCAAACATGGCGGAAATCCCGTCCGCCACGTGGCTATGGGCAGGGGAGGCCAGGGCCTAAGGATGCTTGGCCAGGCCTAGCTGATCAGAACCTGGGGGTGACGGGGCTCGGGGCCCAAGCCTGTCTCCCCATTCTGCCCTGAGTGTCCACCCCAGGTGTCTGAATCTGAGGGCACCCCAGCTCCAAGCCATGGATGGGAGCCAGGATGGTGGGGGTCAGGGGACAGTCCATCCTAGCACCCCCATGATGCCCTCAGGGACTCCTAGGGTCAAAGAGGCCAAGCTGCTAATGTGGGCTCCCCTCATTGCTGTGCGACCCTTGGCGAGTGACCTGACCTCTCTGTGCCTCAGCTTCCTTCTCTGTCAAGTGCAGCAGAGATCCCTGCATCAAAGCCCCTCACCCCCAGAGGCCATTCCTCAAATAACAGTCATCGCTTTTTTTCATCTCTCTTGGGGCTCCACTCTCCTCTCCTGCCCAGGCTATACCCCTCTCCCCCGTGCCTCTCCACCTGACTGCAGATCTGCCCCAGAGAGCCTCTGGGGGGGGGGGGTTCCGACCTTCTGAGTCCTTCTGACGCATGATGGGTACCGTGTTCTTATTCCAGCACATGCACAGCAAAGTCCAGCCTCCATGCCTTGGCTATAGCCCTCCACCCCCTACCCCAGTGGGTAAGACCGTGGCTGCCTCCCCGTGCTGGCAGCCCCTCCTTGATCCCCTCAATCCCAGTGCTGTCCCTTATTTCCCAGTGTGGCCTGAGCTAATTGACATGTTTCAAACTAGTTCACTCTGCAATAGGGCACAGTAGGCTCTCACCTCCTTCGGCTTGAACTTTCTATCTTTATTAATATGATCTGTGATTAATGTAATAACTGCTAGCTGTCCCCGCTTCAGGCTTCAGCCTGTGACCAGACCTTCTCACTCAAAATGCCTTCTGGTCAGACGCTTGACTTTTGCAAGCTATCCCCTGCATCTCTGCATCATGTCCCCAGTCAGCTGGGGGCTGAATGACAAGGATATGGCTCCTAAGTCATTGCCATCAGGTCTTTAATCTGAGCCATGGTTGCCTTTATTTGCCAAAAGTGCAAAAGAAGCTCATCTCCTCCAGGGGACCTAGAATCTTCGGCCACCCCCGGGCTACAGCTCTGTCCTTCCCTAGTCCCCCACAGAGCTACCGCCCTGTCCTCAGGTCAACACAAGGCTGAAGTCACAGCCCCAAGAGGGTCTCAAGCCAGGTCCAACAGAACTGAACCCAGAAGCTGCAATGTGTTCTGTGGGGACCCACATTAGTCCCCAAGGATCTTCAGTTTGCTCTGGGGGGGCAGCCAGCCCTGATGCTACAGGGCCAAGCCAGCCCCCACCCGATGGCCCCATCCCTCTCGCACAAGCTGGGGAAGGCCCTCCGCACAGAGGCAGAGTAGAGACCCTGCAGCTTGGGGCGCGGGCTCTATAGAGTCACGCATGTCCCTCTGGATTCACACCCCAGCATGTTCCCCACACACGTGGTACCCAGGGGCACACTCCCCCCAACCAATACATGATCGTGTACATACACACACACAGAGGCATACCCTTCCCACGCTGACACACACGTGTGCTCATTCGTTCATTCATTCAAACAATTACTGAGCATATGCTGTGTGTCAGGCACGATGCTCAGCTCTGGAGCTATGGTAATGAACAAAACAAACCTCCTGCCCACGAGGAGCTGACGTTCTGGAGGCAGAGTCAGATGACAAGACAGACGGGTAAAAATCCATAGCATTTCCGAAGGTAACAAATGCTATGGAGAAAATCAAGCAGAGAGAGGGGGTGAGAGGGCGGGCAGGAGGGCCGGAACGAGTTGCAGTTTCCAACAGGACAGTCAGGGAGGGCCTCCCTGAGAAGAGACGGGAAGGTGCTAAGCCACGGGGATATCCGGGAAGAGCATTCCAGGCAGCAGGGAGCCAGTGCAAAGGCCCTGCGGCTTGTGCGTGCCTGCGCTTGTTTCCATGTCTGCGCACCTCCCAGACCTGAATGCTCGTGCACACAGATACTCACTGGCCCAACGGCAGGCCCAGGCCAATAGCCCTCCGGATCAGAAAGAGTCAACTCGGTGTCGCAGACCCTCGGCTATCCCCACCCCAGGCTGCTGACCCACAAGGGGGAACCACAGAGGGAGAAGAGAGCCCAGGCGCTGAGATGGTGAAGAGGAGAGTGAAGGAAGGCCCCAAGGGAGCAAGGCTCCCCCAACTCCTCAAGGGGCAGAGGCTGTCATTATACCTCGTGAGGGCTGGAGGGACCCAGGTCGGATGCAGACAGCGCTCCCCCACTGATGTGGCCTAGAGACAGGGGGAGGACAGGATCCCCTGGGGCTTCCACAGGCCAAGCCAGTGAAGGCTCTGGACCCAACTGCACCCCCAAGCTGGGGTTTTGCCCTTCCCTCCTATCCCCTCCTCTCCCCTCCAGGCCTTGGGACACAGCACACAGCCTTGACCATCTGAGTAGGGCTCCCAGGCCCAGAGAGGTCAAGGGGCTGAATGGAAGTCACCCATCCCAGCCATTTGTGGTGAATCGGGACCCCTCAGGACCCCTTAGCACTCGGGGAGAGGGCCCCTCCCTGCCCTGCTCTAGGCTGACACCCAACTGTGACAGGGTCCTCAGGGTCCCACTGCCCTGCTGCGGCAGCCCTGAGCGAGCCGGACCCATGGCCTTCCTCTCTGGCCTCTGCACTTCCCTCCTGGAAATGAGACACCCCTAGACTTCCACAGAGCCCAGGGACTCCCACGAGGCTATTTATGCAAGAACCTCTGGCCCGGTGCAGCAAACAAGACAAAGGACAGTCAGCCCGGTCTCCCTGCCACCCGCCCGGCCCAAGTTCCCCATGGCTGAGGGGCAGGGTGAGGCCCCAGCTAGAGGCATCAAGACCCAGCATCAGGGCCTCAAGCTGGGCCCTGCCTGCAGAGTGCATCCCATAAGGCATCTGGTTCCCCCCCATCCTTGGCCCAAACAGCCCAGAGAGGGTGAGGGGCTTTCCCAAAGCACACAGCGCCAGCCACAGGCCCCGGCCCAGGGTGGGGCACTGACCTACCCTGTGGATCAATACATCCTCAGAGTGGGGGGCCCGGTGAACTAGGCTATGCAAGTCCCAGGGGACAGTAATCACTGTCCAGGCTGACATTTCTGGGGAGTTACCACACCAGGCACTTAGCAGGCCTCAGAGCACCCAGTTCACCCAACCCCGAACAGAAATCCTGAGAGGCGGGTACCGGGGCTACAGCTGTGTTCTCCTTTCAAGGATGAGAAAATGGAGGTACAAAGAAGTGCAGCAATGGGCCCAGGAGAGGGGCCGCGGGCAGCCCTCCAGGAGTACATAAGGCCGTGACTTATCCAGCCCCTGACCCAGGGGCTACCCACACCCAGCAGGGGCTAAAGACTTTCACAGGGGAGAGGAAGCCCCACCCCCCATACACACAGCCAGTCCGGGAGGGAAACTGAGGCCCAAAAGCAGGGCAGGGGCACACGAGGAGGAAGAAGGCGGGAAGGAAGGGCGGGCAGCCTGGGTAGGGCAGGGCCAAACCCTGTTAATGATCCAGTTAATCATTTCTGCTCCCCGTTCTTATCAGAGGGCAAAGTCCAAGGGTAGCAGCCAATCAGCAGCCGCCAGGGCCCCCCCAGTCCTGTAAGCCCTTGGGAGTCAAAGAGTGGGGCCAGGTCCCCAGGAGGAAGCCAGTCTGCCCAGAGCGACCCACCTGTCTATCCCCCAAGTACCCTCCTTGGCCCTGCCTAAGACCCCAAGGGGTACCCGGCCAAGGCCCCCGACTCAGGAGAAGCTCCTGCGGCAAGCAGGTTGGAAACAGCCAGCCTGCTCCTCTCCCCCAACTCCCCCCACCTGCACTGACCCCAGGCCCTCCCAGAGAGTCGGCTTCCTCGGGTGCAGTCCCCCCACTTTGTTCACATAGCCATTGTCGCCTCCACTGACCCTGCGAATGTTTCCTGCAACCCCCCGCCAGCCCCATGCCGCCCTGTGCCCTGTGCTGGGTGTTGGGGACATGCGGATGAGTCAGACCCCCCACTACTATTTCTCCTCCAGCTGGACTCAGGCCCCGGGGAGGAAGGGCTGGGACAGGACTCCTCCAGAAGGCACCCCATCTCATCTTCTCGACTGTCCAGGGTCTGCTGCCGAACCACCTACTCCTTTTTGCACCAGAGACAGACAGACAGACAGGCTGATGGAGGGCCCAGTGCCATGAGATCACACACCCCAACTCAGCCCCAGACTCCCGTCCAGGGTAGGGCATCCTCTCCCCAAAACCGTCAGGTGGCCTCCTCCTGTGGCCTCCTCCTGCCCTCTGGAGGCAGACAGGCTGGTCCCCACCGAAGGCCACCCACCCTTCCGCCCCCAAGGCCCTGGTGGCGGAGGGGAAAGCTGGGGCTTCGTGGCAGCTCCGGCTAATGCTGGCGAATTCCCTTCCCTTGGAGTCTTGGCCCCTGGGAAAGGGGGTCAGTGCCCGCCCCTCCCTCAGTGGCTTTCAAATCAGGATCCCGGGGCTCTGGGGGCTGTGGGGAGCCCTGCCACCCCGACTCCCCGTATATCAGGAGGCCACGAGTTTGCCTTTCTTTGGTAGCTAAGACGAACCTCACTGGAAGCCCCGTAGTCTGGTCCCATCCACCTGCCAGGAGGGAAAATGAGGCCAAAGCCGGGAAGCCACCAGCAGGTCTGGAAGGAGTGAACGCCCTGGTGGGGCTTGAGGCCATGTGGAAGCCCCCCCCCAACCTCTCAGTGGCCTTTTCAGCACCTGCCAGTAGCCCCACTCCCCCAGGTCTCGAAGGCTTCTTCCACAGCACCGGCTTTCTTGGGGGAGGAGGGGGGCGCTGCTCACCCAAGTCCTGGGTGCCCCTGGAACCAGGGGCCAGCACCTTCCACCTTCCGTGTTCTAACACGGCCCTCCTTCCCAGGGCTGGGAGACGAGGCTCATCAGATCCGAAGGCATCATCAAGACCTTCTCTGCCACCCCCTCCTGTCTTGCAGGTAAGGAAAAGGGGTCCAGAGAGGGTGGGAGCTCAGCACAGGGTCACAATACTCTCATCCGCAGAGCTTTGCTCCACACTGGAACCTCTAAGAGTCTGCCGGGCTCCTCTGATGCCGTCTTGCCCTGTCCCTGACTGGGTTCCGGGAATCCAAGGCCCCAGCCGATTAGGATGCTCAGGAGTGTACCGGCCACCAGGACCCCATTACCTGCCGGGAGCCAGTGCATCGCGCCTGGAGGGTCCCCTCTCTGCAGGCCCTGTGCCCGCCGATCTGGGCGGCCGGAGCCTCCTTCTAGGGGATTAGCAGGGCGGTCACGGGGGCCTGGCTGTACCAGCCTCGAGGGGGCCGCCCTGTCCCAGCCTCCCACCCGAGGCCCAAAGCGCCTTAGCCCCCAGCCCACCACTCCGGGGTCGGGCACAGCCCGGCCCACCGCACGGGGTAGGACCCAGGACATAGGCCTGGGGTTCCGAGAGAGTGCGCCATGGCAGACAAGGGGTCTGGATTGGCCCCTGCCCTTCAGCAAAGCCTTTTTCCGTCTCCAGCCCCGAGCTGAAAGCACAGACCCTGCCCCTGTCCCCGCTGTCCATGGGGAGTGACCAAGGTCAAGTGAGGACCAGAATGAGAATTCAGGTTGCAGCCCCAAGGGCGAGAGTTCTGGGACAACATACCCACGCGCACAACACTCACTGGCTTTCACACTTACACTCCTGAGCACGCCGAGATCTGGCCCCGAGGTCCCCCCCACACCACTGCACACCTGCTCCCCGCCAGGCTCCCCCGTCCCAAGCAGCCCCGGAGCCTCCTAGCCCCCAGCACCGGCCCACCTTCCCGCTCATCTCAGGCTCAGGAACACTTTTCCAGCCCCCGGCTCCCTCCACCCGCCTCAGCGGGCAGCCCCACACTCCCCCCCTGCTCCCCACAGACATTCTTGAGTCTCCTCTTATCTCTCTGGAGGGAGCAGCACAGCCTCCCCACCAGGCCAGCCGCATGGCTGAGCTGTGGCGTCAGCACCCACCCCCCACCCACGGCCAGGAGGGAAAGTTCGGCTTTGGAGACGGAGAGCTTGAGTCAGCCAGGCCCACCGCTCTGCCTGGGGAGTAGGGTCCTGGGGGAGGACGCCTGGGGACATCCGTAGGAAGCAAAGGGGCCTGGCCCATGGCCGTCCTGGGTATCTAGTGGGCTCAGGACACCCCCAAAGCAGTACCCTTTCTGGATCCCAGCCCCCACAAGGCCCCTTGAGGGTTCATAAAGGATGAACTGTGTCTAGGGAGAACCCAGAGCCCCTGGGACTGATGGGGGGGGACTGCCTAGAACCCTCAAATGGCTCAACTACCTCACGATCAACCACTTAATCTAGTCCAAGCCTGATTTCGTGGGTCTGGGTCTGCTGGGGCGTCCAGAATCCTGAAGTGAGGAGGCCTGAGGCTAGGGGATGGCTTTATCTATTCAGCAAGCAGGAGTGGACCAAGGCTGCTAACCACCATCTCCCCCAAACCCCCCAGGCACAAAAAGGGAGACACTGAGGCAAAGGCAGGCCTTCCCCTCTCTCTCCTGGACTCCAAAAGCATCTGGGTCCTAGGCTGGAAACTTGGGCTGGGATCCACCGCCCCGCAGCCCACCAGCCCCAGCACAGTGCTGACCCCGTGGGCCACCCCATCCCTAGGGGCAGGTGCACACCAAGGACTAGGCTGTGGGCTTAGGGACCGGGGCGAGAGGGTGTGGCCCTGGTTACAGGGTGGTGGAGAGGAGCCCAAGAGGGGCCGGAAGGGCTGGCGAGATGTTCTGGTGAGGGTCTGAGAAGCAGAGCGGGCTGGGACACGGCAGCCTACACCTCTGCCTCCCCTTCCCACACTCTGTCCCATTCCTCCAGCATCTTGCATCCAGCACCCGGGAGGAGGGGGAAAGACCAGGAGGAGGGGCAGAGGCTACCCAAGAAAAAAGGATGGGAGTCTGGGTAAATGTAGGAGCTGATCTCCAAAGCCACGGGGTGCGTGTGTGTGTGTGTGTGTGTGTGTGTGTGTGTGTGTGTGTGTGTGTGTTGGGGGGGGGGGGGCATTGTAGATTGTGTGTTGATGTCCAAATCCCAGCCCAGGGGAGGGTCCTACCCCAGTCAAGGTGAGGGGGTGAGGTCACCCCTGGGGTGGGGGGTTTAACAGCCAGAGGAAGCATAACTCTAGGGATCGGTGTGGGTGGAACAGCCCCAAGGAGCCTCAGAGGGCTGGCGGGACACAGTTCACCACTTTGGGAGGGTCTCAGAGTGCGGAGGTGGTTGGCAGCAGGGATGCTCACTTCGAGAAGGTTCTAGCCCAGGGAAAGTACTTCAGGGTCAGGGGGAATCCGGCCCAGGAAGGAATGCTGGGGAGGGGTTCCAAGCCCTGAATAAGGGAGGGGTAGCTGCTTCGAGGGGAATTTCAGCCTTGGGGGAGCAAGCAGCCTTGCAGAAGGTGGGTGACAGGCTTGAAGGGGGTCCTAGTCTCGGGGAAGCACAGTAGGGAGGTCTCAGCTCCTAGGAGTCAGGCTGGGGGTAGGCTGTCCACCTGAAAAGGGCACAGGAGCCTGAGTCTTTAGGCAGGGGGTCCGACCTCTGGAAGGCATTCTGGGGGGCTGGGGGGCCAACCTAAGAGGCATGGAAGATCCTAGAAGACATGCTGGGTCCAGGCGTCTAAGGGGGTCCGCGAGTCTGAGTTTGTATGAGGTTCCAGGGAAGCACAGCGGAGGGTCCCCAAACTCGGGAAGTGCACTAGGGGTGGGAGGCGTCAGATTTTAGGGGGGACTGCAGGTCCTGGAAGGCATGAAAAAGAACCAAGCATGGGAGGGGACACGGCTCCAAGGAAG
This sequence comes from Procyon lotor, assembly GCA_028646535.1. Taxonomy (NCBI): domain Eukaryota; kingdom Metazoa; phylum Chordata; class Mammalia; order Carnivora; family Procyonidae; genus Procyon; species Procyon lotor. The sequence continues at coordinate 6,750,240 of CM053613.1, forward strand.
CTCTGTGCTGGGGGGACCGGGAGTGGGTGCCCAACTTGAGCGGTGGTGGGCAGGAACCTTCCGGAGACTCCCAGCCCTGGGAGCCAGCCCAACGGGCGGCCGCCAGCCCGGAGCGCCCCGACCCGGAGGAAGCGTTCTGGGAAGTCCCAGCGTGGTCGACGCAGAGTTGGGGGTCCCAGTCCCCGGGGAGATCGAGTGGGGGTTCCCAGCACGAGGAGGGTCGCCGCACCCCCACCCCCTCCCCAGCCGGCCGGCGGTCCCTCACCTTCGAAGAAGCGCTGCAGCGCCTCGGTCTCGTCCACCACCTCCATGGCCGGCGTGCCCGGCGCGCGCTCCGCCGCGGCCCCGCTACAGCCCGGCCCGGGGGCGCGGCATCGCCGGCGCGGCCCGCGCGACAGTCCCCGCTCGGCTCCCGCTACGGTCCCGCCCGGCCCGCCGCCGCGCTCGCCCCTCGCGCGGCCCTGGCCCGGCCCCGGTCCGCCCCCCGCGCCCCGCGCCCCGCCCGCCGCGCCCAGCGCCCCCTGCCGGCCCGGCCGGCGCTGCAGCCCCGCGGCGGGCGGGACGCGCGCGGCTCCTCCAGGCGGCGCTGGGCGCGGGGCGACTTCCCGGGGGCCCGGAGTCGGGGTCCGCGGCCGCGCCCCCGCCCCGCAGTCCTCGCCCTCCCCTCGGGCACCGGAGGGTAGCCGACTTCTGAATCTTAGCTTCTCAGCAGGCGCCCCCCATTTCCTCCTGTGGCCCCCCGACCTCGGCAGGAAGAGCGACCCAGATCTGGTGAGCAGACCGCTGGCGGGTCTCTCACCAGGGACAGACGGCTGCGTGCATTTTGCCGACGAGGAACCGGTAGAACTCCGCCTGATGACAGGAATGTTCTCTGGGTGACCGGCCGGTCCAGTAGGGCAGCCGCTAGCCGCACGTGGCGGTTGAGCAGCACTGGAAATGTGGCTGGTGAGGCAGAGGAACTGGCCTTTCAATTGTATTTAATTTTCGGTAGCTCAAGTGTAAATAGTCAGGGGCAGCTGCGGTATTGGACTTGGACGGCCCGGGTCTGAGGCTTTCAAGGTAATCGGGGTCAAAGCCCATATTCAGAGCCAGATCCCGGCTGACCTGAAAAGGCAGCCTCTCAGTCACTGTTTCCCTCTGTGGTAGTGTGAGACTCACAGGTTCTACTTCCTATCCTAGTGTGTCCAGGAAAAACCCACCATCCCCATCCCTCTGTCCCCACCTCGGGAGCGCCTCCTCATCTCGGTTTCGCCCAACCGCACTGCCTCTGTCCTCAGTGATGGCCTCTAGAACCTCCCAAATCTCTCTCTCTCTCTCTCTCTCTCTCTTTTAAAGATTTTATTTATTTGAGAGATAGAGAGCACGAGCTAAAGGAGAGAGGCAGAGGGAAAGGGAGAAGCAGACTCCCCTCTGAGCAGGAAGCCCAATGCGGGGCTCCATCCCAGGACCCTGAGATCATGGAGGCAGATACTTAACCAGCTAAGCCCACTCAGGCACCCCTCAAATCACTCTTTTTAAAATGTCAATCAGATCACATCATTCCTTTGCTAAAACCAGTAGTTTCCCATTGTGTTCAAAACAATATCTAAACCTCTTATCCTGGTTTCTGAGGCCTTCTATGCTCTGCACCTGCCCGAGCCACTGACCTCAACTCCTCCTTTTCTCTCCATTGCTCACTAAGTCACAGCCCTCAAGGCCTCCCTGCCCTCACTCAAACATGCCCGGTGCACGTCTGCCACATGCTGTTCCATCTGTCTACAATGCTTATCCCCGCATGACTGGCTCCTTCTCACCCATCACCTCTCTGACCACCCACCCTACCTGAAGCAATTCCCCCTGCCTGCCCTTCTTTCTCACCACATACAATATTTTTACTTAGTTCTTGTGATTATCCTTCCAGCTCTAGATTGGAAGCTCTGTGAGGATAAGAGCTTTTTCGGGCTTGGTCATTGCCGCAGCTTCACCACCAAGAACTGTAGCCGCAACGCAGTTAGTTCTTGGTAAATACACATGAAATGAACAGACTGTGACGTCTTCCCACCACAGAATCCTAGATCTCTGACACTCTGGAAGCAGAGGATTCTGGAATCTCGGACCCAACGAATCATCTCACTGCAGGGTGGTGCTGCTCACAGCCTCCCCCGATCCTCAGATTTAGCAAGTCAGGGCTGGAAAACTGATGCCACCCAACCACCATTTGACAGAAAGTGGGACTGGGACTGAGACCCCAAGGCCCGGAGGGGCGGGAGGACCCCCAGCCAACCGAGATAGCCCAACCCCCCACCAGCCAAGAGGGGGCCACGCTGCCCGGCCAGTGCCCCCCAGAGGAGCGTGGGGGGCGAGCCAGGCTGCTCAGCGGGCATGGGGGTGAGAGCCCGTGAAGCTGCTCCCCACCAGGCAGCCCTCCCCTGGCTCAGCGGCCAGCCCTGGGGGAGGGGCGGCCGGTGCCCGAGCCCCAGATGTGGCCCAGTCAGCAGGCCGGTGGTGGCCCACCGAGGAGGGTCAATGCCACGACAGTTCTGGGGCTGGGGGAGGGGGCGCCCAGGCCGGCGGGCGCCTCACAATGAGGTTCTGTCCCTGCAGGGGCCGCTCTCCGAGCTGTTGCTCTGGATATATAGAATGGGATTTTGCTGGAGGCCCCAGCTGTGTGTGCTGACGGTGCTCCCCCCGCAGGGGCCGGGCTGAGAAGGGGGGAGAGGGCCACACTGAGATGCCTATTCTTTCCCCGCTGATACACCCCAGAGGTTTTTTCACCCTCCGCAGCCTCCCTTAAGACAATTGTTATTCTCTGCTCGGCCCCCTCCCCCACCCGGTCGGGCCTGCTTGTGGACAAAGTAGACACCCGCCTACGCCATGTGATTTTTTAAAATGAATTTATTTTAGGAGTTGCCCGGAACCAGCTGGAAAACTAGCTCCTTTATAAGCCTCCACCTACCCACAGGTCTTTCCACCATGTTCCACACGGTGCTGAAATGCCCACCATTTGAGGGCCATCGTGATGAGCTAAGCATTGTCCTTGCATGGATCATCAAAGGAATGGGATCTGTATATTTTGTCCCCAATGCCCCCAACTCCTCAAGTTGGATCATTAGGCCTCTGGGGTGGGATGGAGCTTCCTGTTTATGCTATAGGAGCCAGCCTGGCTAAGAGGGTTCTGCCCCTACCATCTCCCCTGATTGCACTAGGCCATTGAGCAAAGGAGGGACTGTCCCAGGGTTCCCATCTCTGGGCTGGGGGAGAGGAGTGGCTGAAGTCCCAGACTCTGGGGCTCAGCCAGAAGTCCAGGCTGCCACCCCCAAAGTCCATAAGGAAGCCTGCCTAAGACAGGGCAGCGGCTAGGGCTGGTCAGGGAGCCCAAGGGAACCATGCATAACCAGGACTCCGAGGGAGCCATCCAGAGAGAGGAGCCCCATCTGCACACCGACCCCACCAGGCCATAAGGAGTGAACAACCGAGACTTCCTTCCTGGTCCAGCGCAGGCAGCTGTCCTGTGGTCATCTCAGCCATCCTCCAGGGCCTGCCCTTGGGTCCTCAGAGGACTGATCTGTAAACCAGCCTATTAATCCCGCCTGTCAAGGAAGTGATCGATAAGGGCTGCTTTCTTCTATCCCAAGATAGTTCCTGGTGCTCAGCAAGGCCAGCAGGAGCAGGGCTGCAGAGAGGGAGGCCGGGACGGAGGGTAGTTGGAGGGGGAGGCCAGGCCAGGAGACGGTGGGGCTCATCAGCTAGCCAGATGGCCAGGCCTCCATGTTGCAGGACCCCTGACCCCCCCACCCCATGGGCTCCTATAGCCCTCCACCCGCCCCTTTTGCAGAGGATGGGAGGAAGGCCCCAGGGGTGGTGAGTGGGAACCCAGCATCAGTGAGGCCGGGGTGCTCCTTCCCCGGACCTGGGTGGGGGGAGCCCTGCAGGACAACCTCCCTCTTCCCTCCCCAGCAACTGAGGTGGACAGGCCCGTCCACAGGGCCTGCGTGGGGATGGGAGGCACGGCGCTGCTCCAGCCCTTCCCAGGGCTGCCCCTCATGAGAGCCTTTCCCCACACAGTCGGTGTGACCTTGGGCAAGTCATAGAACCTCTCTGGCCCTTGATTTCTTGGGCTTCTGCTCCACGAATTGGAATTGGACAAGATAGTTTGCAAACTCAGTGGGACTGAGTTTCTGAGAAAGAACCTTGGAAAACCGTAAAGTGAGGGTGGAGGCCAGAATCCTCAACTCGGAGGCCCAGATTCCAGTCCTACATCTCTCCCCACAGCCCGAGTTCTGTTCAAAGGGGCTGGCGGTGGAGCCAGGCACTGTTCTGCCACCTTCCCCCAAACCCCACCAAGTAGGGTCCCTCCGGACTCGGGGGTGAAAGGGTGAGCAGTGTGGGGAGTGGGAAGGTCAAGGTCAGGTCAAAGCTTGGCTGGCACAGGGCCTGGGCCCGCCGCCATCACCCTGGCATGGACTGGAGGAACAGCGCCACCTGCTGCATGGAGGCTTTGTGCCAGCAGGAGGCCCAACAAATGGCAGGCTCACCCAAACGCCTGCAGCCGCCCCCCCCCCCACCTGGCCCCCTGGGCCTCACTGCCCTAGAGCCTGCACGCGCTGGGGTCCCGCGGTCCCCAGGGTGGCCAGGGTGGGCCTGGCCAACTATTTTGCACCCTCCTAACGAAGCACTCAGCAAAGATTTCCAGTGGTCCCCGCATTTCAGTGCTACCCTGCTGGGGGGTTTTAGGGGAGTCCTTTTCCCCTGCTCTGGTTCTCAGTATTGGGGGGTGAAGGCGTGGGAACCAGCCTGGTGCCCCATATGCTGGCTCCGTGGTCTTGGGCAGATCCTCTCTGCGCCCCAGGCCCCTCAGGGAGGAGGAAGGGACTGACAAGTCCCATCCTTCAAGGCCCTGATGAGGTCGTGAACATGGATCCCCCCGCACACCTTCCACACAGGCAGGGCTCAACAAGGGACTGCCCCCATTTGTGTGGGGCTCTGAGGGTCTTCTGGTCCCTCACTGTGGCTCAGAGTGTGGTCCTAGACTGGGGCATTGACAGCAGCGCGAGCCAGTCTCAGGGCGCCGCCCCCCGACTTCAGCAGCAGGCCCCCAGCCCACGGCCCCCCGGCTGGGAAGACAAAACACTCGCGGCAGCCAGCACGCTTCTACACCCTTTATACACAGCTCTATACAATATACAGAAACCTTTATATACAGATATATTTATAGAATAAGCTATATTAATTTGTCTCTCCTTTTTACAGCAATATTAGTGTGGATCTTTCATACAGTAAGTACAAAAAGTTGTGGGAGAGGCACGGACAGTGCCTGAGTCTAGGGGGCCCAGCTGCTCGCTACCGATTGCATATGGAGGTCGCCTGGGCCCCGGGGAGATCAGGCCAGCTCACGGCTGGGAGTTTGTGCTGCGGTCTGGGGGACAGCGTAGGGGTGGGTCTGAGCCTAGCTGGGCTGAGGGGGGTGGCTCAGACCCCCCAAGAGTGGTGTGAGGAGGAAGGGAGGGGGCGCAGCAGGCCCATTCCTTCAAAGGGGGCGGGGAGGGGGCGGGGAGGGGCGGGCTGACCCTGGGGCAGCCAGGGCTGAGTCCGAGCCTGCCCCAACCCCAGGTCTGTAACCGTGTGTGGCTGCAGCCCTGGGGGTGGGGAGTCTGTCCCTGATGGCTCAGTCCTGGGCACGGGCAGCTACCACGCCCCCGTAGAGGTCCCGGGGGCCACCCTGGCAGAGGAGGAATTAAAAGGCCAGACACCAAGTCTCTCCCTGCAATTGGCTGAGGTGCTCGTTGGAACTTTACTCTGATTTACGATTTGTTTTTTTTTAAACTCTAAGAGCCACTGATTCCATCCTGCTGGGCCCGGGCTCTGCCGGCAGCGGGCCCCTTAGCAGGGGCATCCTGCTTGTGAACGGTGGGTATCAGAGAGGGAGGGAGGCCCAGCCCCCCATTCTCTGTCTCCATCTGTCAGGGTGGGCAGGGGGTCCCAGAGCAGCATCCAGGCCAGTCCCAGCTGTGCGGGACGGAGGTCAGGACACAGGCCCCAGACACCAGTGACCATGAGATTGGAAGGGGGGATCTTGATCAGGGAGTCTAGCAGCCCCAGAGAGGCCATGGGGGGCCAGCGTGGGGGGGTCTGCCTCCGAGGAGACGAAGGCACAAGCGGGCGGTCAGCGCCAGGGCTCACACCAGTTTTCTAAACCTGGGGTCCGAGCAGCAGGTAGGACGAAGGGGATGGTGACGTCTAAAACTGAGCTTGTCCCGTGCATCCCCCCCCCTACCCCACCGCCCAGGCCCCCATCCTCGTCTGTTTTCTGGGCAGGTCGGGAGGGGCAGCAAGCAGGTGGGGTGGGAGCCCCCGCGGCCCCCTCCTCGGGAGCAGCTCACATGCACATGCACACACACGACGCCGCCAGCATGCACCACCTCCCCCTTGCGTCCCTAGCCCAGCCGGGAAGGAACCCCTCTCGGGAGGGCTGTGGAGGCCTCCAGCTAAGCGGGGAAGGCCCCAGAGCCCCTGGCCCTCCTGCTCCCCTTTAGCCAGGTCCCGCAATACCCCCTCTTGGCTCCACTGCCAATGGGATGTTGAGGGTGGGAAGGAGGTCGGTGAGGAGGGGGAACCAGAGGGAGCGGGTGCATGTTTGGTTTTCAGGCCCCAGGGCCTGAGGCTGCCTAGGCGTGGGGCAAGGTGATATAGAGGGGTTATGTGGGGCCCTCAAAGGAAGGGGGATTTGGGTGTCCTTCTTCTGCCCAGGGCACTGACTCTGCAGCCAGCGGTGGTCACACCTGTGCCTTACGCCCTTTGAGCGGCCAGGACCCCTGGGGGTAGAAGGCAAGCCGGGAAGTAATAGGGAGATGGGGCAGGGCGGGGTGCCGGGGACCCACTGCCAGAGGGATTGGCATGAGGGGCACCAAGCAGAGGAGTAGTCTTGACCCACCCTCCTCCAGGCCCCTCCAGCCCCCCTCCCCTCCCTGCCCGGAACCCATAATAGGGCGGGGTTGGGGGGGGACACTTACAAGTCCAGGAAACCTCCCAAGCCCCGGTCCAGCAGCATCTGTAAACATACACAGCACTGCGGGCCACCTCAGCGTGGGGTCACCCCAGGGGGCTGGCCAGCAGGCACCAGATCTGGGGGGGTGACCAGGGCAGACGCCAGCCCGGACCACAGATGTCAGTATGCAGGGAGAGGGCTGCCCTCCATCTCGGGCCTGGGAGGGCAGCCAGAGGGCAGTGATGGGGAGTCGGCATGCCCACTGCCAGGTCAAGAGGGCCGAGGGCTGCCTTGCCCACCCAGCAGGCCACCCCAGGCTCCTCCCTGCTTCACGCCCCTCCCCCATCTAAAGGACCCGGATCCTGGCCGCCCGGGAGTCCTAAGCTGAGGTAGGGCTGCGGACCCCCAGCTTAGCAGCAGTGCCCCGGGCCTGAGGCTAAACTGCCCCCTTGGGGGGGCCTCTCCTCAAAGGGGCCTGGCCCTGGGGGCAGCCACCAGGAGCCCGAGGGGCCACCTGCTCCGGCGGGGGGCCTCAGCCAGCAGCCACGCCAGGGGTGCTAGCGCGCCGAGATGACCAGGTCGTCCTGCTTGGCGGGGCTGGCCCCGTGGCCGGTGGGGGTCGAAGTCCGGATTTTGTCCACTGCCAGGCACTCCTGGCTGCTGAGACCCGTGGGCGTCAGGTCCATGAGCTCGCCCGAGGAGCTGAGCGGGAAGGAGGGCGAGAGCGAGATGCCCGAGGAGGGGTCGGCCGAGCCAGCGAAGAGCCTCGGGGGCTTGGGCACCAGGTTGGGCTCAAACTGGGCGCGGAGCAGGATCTCTTGCTGGCTGGGAGACTTGGGGCCCTCGGCGTAGTCGCTGGTGGGGCTCTCGGGCACCACCATGCAGTAGAGGTCCTGGAAGGAGCTGCTCTTACTGTCGAGGTTGAAGAGGCTGTCGATGAACTCCGCGAACTCCAGCACCTGTGGGCTGGGCGAGTCCCCCAGGCGCCCGTTGTGCAGGGCCAGCTCTCCCCCTGGGGCCGCGCCACCGCCGCCGCCGCCGTCGCCGCCCCCGTCCTCCTCGTCCTCATTGGCTGCCGCGCTGGGGGGCCGCTCGGGGGTGACGCCCCCGCTGCCCAGGGCCGCCTCCAGGGGCTGCGTATCCTGGGAGTGCTTGGACAGGCTGTCGGCCGCCAGCAGCTCGGTGCGCGAGCTCAGGGACGGGTTCTCCTCCGGGATGGCAGGGTCGATGTAGAAGAGGTGGCCCTCGTCGCGCTCCAGCACGGCGTGGAGGCTGGGCGAGCCCCGGATGCTGCGGAAGCCCGATGAGCGGCGGGAGTCGAAGCTGTAAAGGGACTCGGTGTCCGACAGACTCTCCATGGTGGCCAGGGGTGCCCGCCGGGCCTGCAGCTCCGCCGCCAGCCGCTCCTGGGTGGACAGCAGCAGCAGCTCCACGGGGTCCTGGCGGGCCGCTGCTGCCCCCGCCGCCACTGGGGACAGCAGCCGCCCCTCTGAAAAGCCCTCCAGGCTCATCTCAGACTGGGACTTGCTCCTACAGAGGGCAGGGCAGGGCCGTGAGACTCAGGAGGGACAGAGACCCCGGGGCAGGGCCCTCCTGCTCCCGAGCTGTGGGGAACTTGGGGAAGGGAGGAGGTTGATTTAGCGGTTGTTCAACAGTGCGGGGCTGGGATGCTTATTTTAAAGATTTTATTTATTTGACAGGAGAGAAACACAGCGAGAGAGGGAACACAAGCAGAGGGAATGGTAGCGGGAGAAGCAGGCTTCCTGCAGAGCAGAGAGCCCAATGCGGGGCTCGATCCCAGGCCCCTGGGATCTGACCTGGGCCGAAGGCCGACGCTTAACGACTGAGCCACCCAGGCGCCCCTGGGATGCTTATTTTAAAAAACAACTCACGACAATCCAAGACAGAAAGCAAAAGGGTTGATGCTGTGGGTGGGGGTACTGAAGGCCTAAGGCCCTGCTGAGAGCCACCAGGGCGCCTGGAGTGCTGCGGGGTCACTCTGCACCCATGGGAGCCCGGGGCCCAGAGAGACGAGCTGTCCCAGTCTCATGGGAGGGGAGAGAGGGGAAGGAGGAGAGATGGGAGAGAGCACTGTCCTGAGCTGCCCCCACTGGTTCTCTCGCACCCTCTGGGGGCAGTGGTGGCCACGATCACTTCCTTCCTCCCCCGGGGGTTCCTCCCGCTTCTGCCATGGGTTAGCGCCCTCTGCTGGACAGACAGGGGAGTGGCGGGGTGGGCAGGGAGGGAGATGCAGCAGTTCTGCCCAGCAGGTGCGGTCATGCAGTGGCCACAGGAAAGGCACAAATGGTAGGGAGAGATGTCCAGGTATCTCCACCAAATGCACGGAGGCGGCAACCACCCTTCAGAGCAAACTCATCTGCTCATCTGTGACCTGGGCCCGAAAGGGTCCTGGGGAGGCAGTAAGATTCCCCCACCCCAGGAGCCATCGGTTCAGAGCGCCTGTGGGTCCAGGAGCAGGCACGTGTGGCTCAGTGTGGCGTGCTCACTGGGAGTCTGTCTGCGTCTGTGTGGCTCGGTCTGGGCACAGGGACGGTCCTGTGCTCACGGGCACAGCTGCCCACCATAGCAGCCCTTTGGTCTATGTGGCTTGGCCTCCGACTTGCGTGTCCACTATGTGAGCACGTCTGTGTGGGGCTCTGTGCGCTCAGAGCTACAGTGTGCAGACACGTATGTGTACACATGTGTGAGCATCACGGCGAACAACCTGTGTGTGCGTGTGTAAGTGCACGGGTGTCCACCCGTGTGGACGGCTATGAGTGCATCTGTGTGCGGCTATGAGTGCATCTGTGTGCTTGTGGTCCTGGCTCAGTGCATCCCCAGGTGACCACTACCCAACAGGGGCTTCAGTGATGGCAAGTAGGGGGCTATGGGAGCAGCCCAGAGGGTCCCGAGCAGCAGGCCAGGTTCCAGCCTTCCCGCGCATGTGCGCGGAACTGCGTGGACACCTGCCAGCCCCAGGTAGGCACGGGAGCTGTGTGAGCCCTGGAGCACGCCGGGGGCACCCATGCTGGGCCTTGGGGGGGACTGGGGCGGTGCAGGCAGGACTTACCTGACGCTATTTCGGTGGTCCGCAGCAGGCAGCTCCAGGGCGAGGCCAGCAGGCATGGGCGGCCCCGTTGGCAGCGGCTGCTGCTGGAAGATGAGCTCGGGAGTCAAGTCTACCTCGGTGGGGCTCACCATGACCTTAGCAGCGGAGAGGAGGGCCGTCTTCCCCTTGTTGTAGTTCTCCAGCACCTGGGGACAGGTCGGGCAAGCTGGTGGTGGTGGTGGAGGGGTGATGATCGTGTGGGGGCGGGGCAGTAGGCCAGGCCTCTCAGGCCAGAGCCTCATGGGGTCGGCAGGGGCCCCGCTCCGCACCGCCCCCCATCCGGCCCAGGTCTCCGCTCCACCAGCAGGGCCTGGGACAGGCCCTGCAGTCATGGGCCAAGCCGGCGCTCTCCTTCCCTACGGTCAGCCCTTCCATGGCCAGGTGATGGCAGAGGGTACCCCCACTCGGCTGTGCGGGTGTCACGGGCTAGGTCCCTGGGAGTCTCCCCAACCCCTTCTCACTGTGGGGCCCACACAGCCATGTGGACAGCAGGGGTGTGGGGACGAGAACATAAGTACTGGCTTGCTTCTCCAAGCGTTTGCACCCTTGCCTGTCACGCAGGGATGGAGACCCGGCCCGCAGAGCACCGCGGGGCTCGGAAGAGGCTTCAAGCCCAGGCTGCCCGGGGGCTCACCTTGTTGAGCCCCTCCATGACCACATAGGGAAGATGCTCGTGCAGCATGGCCGGCGAGATGATCACTTCGTTGAAGGCTTTGTTGTCGCCCCAGATGGCAAAGTACGTGGGGTCCTCCTGCTCACAGCAGCTGGGGGGCACAGGGCCCGGAGGGAGGCTGAGGGTGGGTGGGAGCCTGGCTTCGGCCCCCAGGTCCCTGGGCTCCCCGCTCCGGCCTCACCTGGACCTCAGCCACAGTCACTACACAGCCTATTACCTGCTTGTGGCCCGGGCCGTACATGCCCCGCCCCGGGCAAGGCCCAGCTCACAAGCCTTTTGTGCCTGGGACAGAGGGTTCAGGCGCCGCCCTCTGCAAGAGCATGAAGTGGGGGATGTCCCACCCCTGCTCACAAGTGCTGATAATAATCCTAGAGGAGACGCCGCACAACGGAGGTGGGACCTGGCCGGGGCCTCAGGGTGACCCCCCCAAGGGCATCCACTTTTAAACGGGCCATAAATGGCGGGGAGCTACCCTGGGGGACACCAGGGAAGGCCTGGCACTGGGACCAAAGGCTGGGGTCCTGCTCTGGACTGGTCTTTTGTTCCACTTCCAGGGCCTAAGGATAGGGCCATGCCCACCAAGAGTGTCCGGGGCCATCATCTCCCTGCCTCTGCCCCAGTCCCAGGGATGGGGGGGACTAAGCAAGGCCGGCCCCGTCCCCCACGCCCCTGGCCAGGGTCGCAGGCAGCACCTACCAGCACTGCTCTGCTGGGTGGTTGTGGACCACGTGGATGATGCGGCCGGGCGGGTAGAGAGGGGTGCTGGCGGACAGGGCGATGGTCAGGTCGCTGGGGTGGGTCCAGAGCCGGGTGCTGGCAAGGGGGGCCACCTCGACCTCCTCAGGCAGCTCCGACTTGGGGATGCATTTGGTGGCTCCCACGATAATTCGCCACTGTGCGGGGCAGGGTGGGGGGACACGGGGAAAGAGCTGAGCAGGGCTCGCTGGTGGGCAGCGGCAGGAGGGGCTTCGGGAGGGGGCTCCGAGGGGACCGGGAGCCGGGACGGCCAGGGGGGAGAGGGAAGAATGGTGCCCGCCTGCAGAGGCAGTGGCCGAGGCATATGGTGGCCACGATGGCCAGAAAGATGAGGGGACAGTGTTGAACTTCAGGGCTAGAGAGGGCCGGAACACCAGTCATCACCTCATCTAGAGGACGGGAAAAAGGCCCAGCAAAGGAAGGGACTCATTCTGGGGCGCGTGTCGAGTTGGAGGCAGAGCGGCCCCCAAGTTCAGTCCGGCCACATCCTCGAGGCCGGCGCATCTGGGTTGGCCCCCGGCCACACGCCTCCCGGGCCTGATGAGTGTGCAGGCCTGGGTCCGATACGAGCAGTTCTGCCTCCCGGAACCAGGCTCCTCCAGGCAGACACGGCCCCCTAAGGCCCTGCTGCCCCGCCCACCCCTGCCACCAGGTGCCTGCCAGCAGGTCACGGGCTCCAAGGCTGGGAACAGTCCAAACTGAGTGGAGAAGAGGGGTGGGGTGGGGCTGGGGGTCAGAGAGGACATGCTGGTCCAGGGTGGCCCTTCCTGCCTGCCTCGGGGTACCTGGCCACGGCACCCACACCCGCCTGGCACACTGAGGCCAGCTCGGCACAGGAAGAGCCCCCAATGTCCTCGGGAGCTGATGGGGGAGGAGGCGGGGCTACGGCCTGGCCCTGGCCCCAGCAGAGCCTCAGAACAAACTGCACCCAGACCCCCTCCGGCGGTGGCTTCCAGACTCGTGGAGTCTGGGAACCGCAGTGGGCCCGGCAGCAGCCTTCCTGTCATGAACTCCAAGCACCGAGCCTCAGGCCTGTTTTTTCCTGACTTTAGGCAGCTCTGGGTGGTGGGGCCGGGACTCAGGAGCCCGGGGTCCCAGTCCTGACAGCTTGTGTGAGCAAAAGCAAGTCCTTCACCCACTCTGGGCCTCAGTTCCCCCTCCGTACGAGGGTAGGCTATGGGGGAGACGAGATGGGTTTGGAGGCGCTGAGAGTTTGATGGCCCAGGGTTCCTGTGACACCAGCCACACGCGGCCTGGCCTCACAGGGCTGGGCCCTCTTGTGCTTTATGCCAAGGGACAGGCAGGGGCCCAGGGCCCAGCGTGCCCAAGTGGGGGGAGGGAGGGCTCACTTTGGGTTTGGTGCTTCGCTGTAGGACATCTAGGAGCTGTCTGCGGAAGCCTTCCAGCTGGGAGAGGCCGATCCTGGGGAAGCAAGCAAGCCGGGTGTCAGCCTGGCCGGGCCAGGGACTGGGAGGGGTGTGGGGTGAGGGGGCAGAGGGGCGGGCACATGGCAGCCACAGAAAGGAGAAGACCAGCCGTCGGGATCACGGGGTGGGAGGGCTGGGCAGGGGTGAGTCCGCTGCTTAGCGGGGCCCAGCCGGGGAAGGGAGGTGAGGCAGGGCAGGGCCGCCTGTCCTCTCATTCTGGGGGCTCTGAGGGCTCTGGGATTTCCCCGGGGAGATGGGAATCTGGGAGAAAGGCCCCAAGGAGGCAGGAGCACTCGGCCGGGATGGCGGTGAAAGGGAGTGACTTGTGACTTGCGACTCGCCTGGGGACAAGATCTTTGCCCAGAACCACAGCCGTCACAAATTCCTTGGAGTACTCCATGGCATCCTCGCTGCAAAGGAAGCCAGGGGTGCTAAGGCAGGAGTGGTGAGGGGGCCCTGCGCCAGCATTCCTGGGGTTAGTATTTGGACTCAAGGCCCCCTCTGGGGAGCTCGCAGGGGCCAGGCTGGGCCGCCTGCTCCCGGCCACACGTCTCCTGCCAGTGAGGCTTTGCCGGGCGCAGATCCCGGGGTCTGCCTGGCATCTGACAGAGCACCCCTCCCTCCGCTTACCAGGCCATTCCCAGGCCCCCACGTCACCAGGGGGGCTCCCAAGTCTTCGGCCCCCATCAACCCCAGCCAGCTCTCAGGCCCCAGGGCGCTCACCTCAGCAGGCCCCCTGGTGGGGAGTAGGCAAAGCACTTGAGGGTAGGGTACTGGGGGCGCAGCAGGAAGGACAGGATGGCGGCAGTGCCCGCACCTAGGGAGTGGCCCACCACAATCAGGCCATAGTGTTTGGTTCCTCGGCCCTGAAAACCAAGAGAAGCGTGAGAGCCCTGCCTCACGGACCGTCTGGACTAGCGGCTACCAGGCAGGCCGAGGGGTCTTCCCAGAGTCCTGACACGGAGTCTATGCTGTGAGGCCGCTGGGGCAGGGGAAGAGCTAAGCTACACTCGCACAGAGCAACTTCTTGGGGAGACCCTTTGAAGAAACTCCTATGCATCCTTCAAAACCTTGTTCAGACCACCTCCTTGGAGAAGCCCTTCCTGATTTTCTGGGAGAGGCTCCCTCCCTCCTGGACGCTGCATCTACACTCACAGAAGACCTTTATGCGTGGTGTACGTCCTGTACTGTAATACGGTACGTGCTACAGAGATCATTCTCTAGAATAATACCGTCTCCGTGCCCCAACGACTAGACTGGGGTCTCCTGAGGCCAGGGACCACCTGGCTTTGGGAAGGGCGGCTGGCAGCACTGTGAGCAGGCTGCGGGAAGGATCCACGTCGCCCTACCCAGGGCGATACCCTTCCTATGGGCTCTGTAATTATTTCTCTTTGCTGCCTGCTCTGTATTTTGAAGCCCCTGCCCAGAACCATCTCTGTGCCTCCAGTGCCTGGCATGGAGCAGGTGGTCAGAACTGGGAGGGACTGAGCAGGGGAGGAGGGGGCTGGGAGTCGGGCAGCCGAGGAGAGTGGAGGAGTCTGGCTTGTGGGGCTTTGGGGGGGCTCCACCATGCACGAGCCCTGCCACCCAGCATTGCCTTGGGTGGGGATGGGGGGTAGCGTGGGCATGGCCAGGGCTCAGCGGCAGGGAAAAGGCCTCACCAGGTCTCGCCCAAAAGCCTGGGACAGGACCATCTCCTGCTCCAGCTTCTTCTTGATGTACTCGGCCGAGAGGACCATGCCCTGGGGAAGGACGAACAGAGCCGGGTGTCACAGGGAAGGTCTCTCATGCTTTTTTGTGGTTTTGCTGTTAAAGATTTATTTATTTATTTTGAGAGCGACAGAGAGTGAGGGCGAGCACGTAGGATGTAGGGGCAGAAGGAGAGGGAGAGAGAGTCTCAAGCGGACCCTGTGCTGAGCGTGGAGGCCAGACGCGGGGCTTGGTCTCACAACCCTGAGATCACAACCTTGTGCTGAAACCAAGAATCAGATGCTCTGGACACTTGGGTGGCTCACTCGGTTAAGTAAGTGTCTGCCTTCAGCTCAGGTTGTGATCCCAGGGTCCCGGGATCAAGCCCCGTGTTGGGCTTCTTGCTCAGTGGGGAATCTGCTTCTCCCTTTCCCTCTGCCCCTCGCCCTGCTCTCTCTCTATCTCTCTCAACTAGATTTTTTAAAAGATTCTATGTATTTATTTTACAGAGACAGAGAGAGGGAGAGAGAGCACAAGCAGGGGGAGCAGCAGGCAGACGGGAGAAGGAGAAGCAAGCTCCCCACTGAGTAGGGAGACCTCCAGGGGCTCATTCCCAGGACCCTGAGATCATGACCCAAGCCGAAGGCAGACATTTAACCGACTGGGCCACACAGGCACCCCCTTAAAACAAATAAAATCTAAAAAAAAAAAAAGATTAAAAAAAAATCAGACGCTTAACCAACCATACCGCTAGGCGCCCCGGGAGGGAGGTCTTTAGGGACCAGCAAAACCGGTGACTGGAAACTCAGCAATCCTGTCTGAGCCATTTCCCCTTTGGCCCTCCTAACAGCCTGGCTGTGGGGGCTGATAGACACTTTACCACATCATTTCCATTTCACAGAAGATAAAACTGAGGCTCAGAAAGGTCTCACAGAAACCCATCTCTTCCCAGCTGCCTCTTCAGGCTGTCCAGGGACAAGACCTGGGCCAGGCAGGACTGTGGGGGTCCCGGTGGGACCTCAGTGGACCTTCTAGATGAATGCGCGCTCCTCTGACCCATCTCCCCCCGGGGCCCAGCAAGCAGGGAGGACCCCCCACCCTAACCGCAGGACACGTGTGTGTGTGTGTGTGTGTGCCGGCAGGGGAGGGGAGGCAAGGGGCCACAGGGGCCCGGAAGGAGTACCTTGTGTCCCAGCCAGGTGCCATGGTGTCCCTCCACGGGGAGGCGCTCGGCGTCCCCGGTCAGGTCCGTCAGGGCATCCTTGTGGACAGAGAGGACAGGCGAGGGCTGGGGTGAGGACAGGAAGGGGAAGGCGGGCAGCCCCCAGGGGCTGTGAGGGGTGGGCGGGAGCCAGAGGCGACATACCTTGGGCGAAAGGGTTCCCCGGATACTGATCACCACCTTCTTCTTGTCATGGTCTACTGCCACATAGAAGGGGGTCTCATAGACCTGGGATAAGGGGGGTCATGAACCAAGGGACCCTGGGATGGGGCCAGACTCAGAGAGTGACCTAAGCAGATCCTCCGGCCAAGGAACCAGGTCCCTGGGCCCCCCCGCCAGGCTGCGAGGCTCCCTCCAGGCTCCCCTCTAGCTCAAGCAGCCTGAGTGCTGCTGTCCTGCCTGCGGAGTCTGGAGGGACCCCCCACCCCAGGGCCTCGCTGCTCAGTCCCTGCATCCCTTCCCCCCGAGGGCTGGGCTGAGAAGCCCTGGGCCTGGGTGTGGGGTCAGACCGCAACCCGGCCCCCGAGGGGGTGCAGGCCAGGCTGTGGGGAGGGGAGAGGGTCCAGCTGCGCCCCCACGGCCCACCAAGGACAGAGGCTGGGGGTGGCGGAGCGCTGCCCAAGGGCCCGACGTGGCCACTCACTGCGTCGTGGCAGGACGTGTACACGATGTCCACTGCGGTCATGTTCTCATCCAGGAAGTGGCGCCGGATG
>CM053613.1:6766892-6796437 GCA_028646535.1 Procyon lotor
CCCCCCCCCCCCCCCCCCCCCCCCCCGTGCTTCTGGAGTCCCATCCTGGCAGCTGGCCTCCAGTCCCCTCCCCGCCTCACATCCCACAGCCTGTGGGCCGCCCGGCACATCGGCTCACTCGGTCTTCTGATTCGGAGCAGACTCCAGCTGCTTTCCCCGCGCCCACCCCCTCCACCATCACATCTGCCTCGGAGCATCATGGCGGCCTCCTAACGGGTCTCTCTCATCTACTCTTGCCCTCGACGCTCTCAATCGGCAGCCAGGGCGACCCTCTAAGGCGTAAGTCGAGCTCTCTCACTTCACTCGAAAACCTACAGTGATGCCCTTCCTGCCCAGCGTAAGAGCTGGGGTCCGTGCAAGGATGTGCGGGCCAGACAGGACCTCTCACTTCCCTCGGGCCTCTGCGCACACGCACATCATGGGAGGTTCACCCTGGACACCCCCTCCAACGCCGCCAGCCCCCCGGCCTGACAACACAGCCCCTTTACATTCCCCCCCCAGCACCCTTCTGCTCGTCCAGGCCCCGTGTCCTTGTCTGCGTGCTGTCTGCGCCCCCCACCCCCAGGCAGCGGCTCCCCAGGGCAGGGTCTGTCTGCACTGCCTGGGCTTCAGCCGCATCGGAGCACCGGGCCCAGAGCAGGCCTCCCCCAAATGACCAGCTAGCTGAGCATCTGAGGGGGGCCCTCTGCTCAGGGTGCAGCTGCTCCTCAGGCCGCCAGAGGGAGCCAGCAGCCAACAGATGGGCCCCACACCCCTGAGCCGGAACTCGGCCCCTGCGGGCTCGCATCTTAAGAGAACAGCGGAGATTTTTAAGAAGAATCCTGAATTTCTGGGATGCCGAGAGCTTTGATCTCACCTAAGAAGCACCTCAAGGGCTGTTACCTACTTCCCAACGAGGACGGGCCCCGCTGGGAAAACTCAGGGTCCAGCCGAGTCTGGGAAGCGATGGGGCCTGCGGTGGGCAACCACCTCAAGGCTCTTGGGGGCACCTCCAGCTAATGCGGGGCCAAGTGGGGGCCGGACTCCTATTCTCAGGCAGCTGCCTCCTCTCTCTCGGCACGTGGCCACCACCATGCGGCCCTCAGGGACAGACCCCGGGGCTCAAGGACCGTCCTCTTGCTCCTCACAGCCTCGAGAAGGTGACAAACTGCAGCGTTGCCCCCCCGCCTGCCCAGCCGTCTGCAGATCCCCCCGAGGGCCCAGCCTGCCTTCGACTCCCTGGCTTCTGAGATCCCCCCCCGCCCCCTCCCCGGGCAGGCAGGATGGGCACTGCCTGCCCCGACCACGTCCCTGGCCTGCCAATAACAGAGCAGGGCCTGTCAGAGCCCGGGTCTCCGGACTCCGGGTCTGGTGCTCATTCTGAGAAGCTTCTCAGGGGCGGCAGGGACTCCCAGGGATGCTGGGAGGGATGCCAGCTGTGGGAGGGGGCATAGGGTGCCCGGTCCTCTCACTGCGTGAGCCACTGGGAGACGGGGAGAACGAGGTGCCAAGAGCCACGCAGTTTTCTGTGGAAACGAGGGGCACCGCGGGAGGGGTGCAGCTGCCCCAGGGGCAGGGGTGTCACAGACAGAACGCCAGGCTTTCCAGACCAGGGAGCCCGGGAGCTGTCCTCTTTCTGTCTGGGCCGGGCTGAGGGTGGAGACACCAAGGACGAGGAAGGGCCCCCTCCTGGAGCTGTGCCCTTCTCCGGCCCAGTTAGGAAAGCAGAGAGTCCTCCCGGCCCCCAGAGGGGCGTTGAGGGCAGGTCTGGGACAGGCTGGGCCTGTACTAGGCAAGTCCTTTCTTTCGGCAAGCAGAGCACAGGACAGGAGCCAGAGAGAGAAGGCTGTAGGTAGAGGGCAGTGCAGTGGTCAAGGGGGGCAGGGAGGGGCGGGTGGGGAAGGGGCTAGCGCCAGATGCTGGTCCACGCTCATTCCATCCTCTCAAAACAACCCCTTTTTACAGGTAAAGAAACCGAGTCTCGAAGAGGTAGGCCAACTTGCCCCCGGCTACAAATGACAAAATCTGGATTCAACCCAAATACCGTGTGATCCCAAAGCCCGCACTCTTCCCCGCCTGAGGATAACTCAGCACTAGGGAGAGGCTGAGACCCAGAGGCGGCGTGGAAGAGAAGCCACGGAGGGCACAGACCCCCGGGGGCAGGGGCAGGCACAGTCCGTCTGCCTGGGGAGAGTCTCCCTCGGGCTGGCCCAGCCTCAGGCCCTCTGCCTGTCCACACACGCTGGCCAGCCGGGAGCGCGGGACGGGGGTACTCACGAGCAGGAGCGCGCCAGCTGGCAGAGGCCACAGGCCGGCTTCCGCATCAGGTACATGGGCCACCCGTAGGCGGCCAGCGCGAAGAGCATGTAGTAGCAGACCTCTTTGTAGCGGAGCATCTCTTGCTGGAAGAAAGGAGGGAGAGGTGGTCACTGCGGCCCTTCCGGCCTCCAGCCTCCAGGCCCGAGGGCTCCCCTGGATGGAGAAGGGACCGGCCCTCCTGGGCTCCCCAAGGACTGCAGGCCCCCCGCGCTCCCGCCTTGGAGGGAGGACCGCTCCCCTCCAGATGATAATTGCATTTCCCTAATTATCTCCATGCAACCAGGGCACGGAGCCTCCTGGGACCCGTGCTGCCGCTCCAACCTCAGGATTAATGATTTGGGGACAGAAAAACACTCAGAGCCCTGGATCGATTTCCAGAGAAGGGAAGCCAGGGGGAGGTGTGAGTGGGCATCACCCACCCCAGCCCTCAGGCCTGGCAAGGCAAGTTTAACCCTGAGAGGCACTGTGCCCTCTGGCCGGGGGTGTCCGGGCCCGGAGCAGCAGGGCCAGCCCTGCAGACGCTGGGTGACCTGACGAGCCGTCAACACCCTCCCGGCCTGCAAGTTCTTCGTCTGCAAATATGGAGAGACTCTCCTTTGATGGGGCAAGTCCTCGGCCCCCGGGGACCTCCAGAGCAGACGGGGATATCTGCAGAGAAAGGTGCCAGTTTGAAACCCAGCGTCTGGGGCCCGTGGCGATTGTGATCAGCCCGACGGGCTGGAAGGAGGCGGGAGGCACAGGTGTCCCAGCAAAGCGGCTTCCCGTGTCCCGGGTGTGCCGGGCGCCGGAGGGCTCCCGCACTTAGGGGGAATTAGTCACCTCGTAAAAGTTAAAGAGGGTGATTAGTCATCTTCTGAAGTGAAGCAGGGAGCACCTTAATAAGGGCCCAGAGGGGTGAAACCATCGCCGGGCCAGCTCTGTCTGCTCTTTAGGAATGAGCTGGAGAAGGTAATTATCCTCTCCGTGGGTCGGAGCTCGGCTGTGGCTGGAGGGCGGGGCGCTGGCAGGCTCTGCCAAGTGGCAGGCGGGGACCCCGGCACCTCAAGGCTTGGCGGCCGCCTCTGCCCCTCCCCCTTCACATGGTGAGAGCGCCCGGGGGACCCTGGGA
The DNA here is from genome assembly GCA_028646535.1 of Procyon lotor. Lineage (NCBI taxonomy): Eukaryota > Metazoa > Chordata > Mammalia > Carnivora > Procyonidae > Procyon > Procyon lotor. Next base: position 6,770,299 of record CM053613.1, read on the forward strand.
GGCGAGGCGGGGCTGGGCACCTGCTGTGGGAGGGCCGGGATCAGAGGGGATACGCACACCTACTCTGGGCTGTGGGGACAGATGGAGACTAGAGGCTTTTCTAGGCGATTTAGACACAAGGGAGGAATCCTTTCTGGTAGGTCCCAACTGGGGAACCGGACTTGGAATGGCTCATTTCCTCCCCACTAGAGCTCTGTCTGGTAGATGTGCTGAGCACCAATACCCATGCAGGAACAGGCTCCGAGGGGACGGAGGACGTGCCCAAGGTCACAGGGACGGCGGCGGAGCAGAAGCACCCCTAAATTGGTTTGCTCCTGAGGCCGCCGGCTGCAGTTTTGGCCCAGGCAGCACAGTGCCCTTGTGGGGCTGGCGGGGGGCTCTCCTGGCCACAGGATGGGCCCCGCCTTTACCTGCCAAACAGCGGGCTTCCAGTACAGATGCCTGAGAAGAGGTTCCGCTGCTCCAAAGAGCTTGAAACCAGCGCATCGTGTCGCACAGCCTTTTAGGACAAGAGCGGCCGCAACTGGAGGAACAGCTCAGCCCCCGCGAAGCACTTTATGATCTCAAAAGGCCGGGACCAAACATTCGGAGGGTGGGGCAGCCAATTCCAGGCTTTTGACCGTGAGACCAGTGTGACAACCGTGGTCCTGGTCCGCAGGAGGAAGGGGTGTGAACCGAGGAGGGAGGCAAAGGGGAGAGCTGCGGGGGGTGGGGGGCAGAGCAGCAGGTGCAGCCCATGCGGTTGGGGCGGGGGTGGGGGGTTGGACTCACTGAGTTCTTGAGGTCGAGATACTTGGTGTTTCTAGTCACTGGCATCCCGGACAGAAAGGTCAAAATGTCATTGTTTGCCTGTAAAACCAGGGTGTGAAGGTGGCCGTCCCAGGTCCAGGAGGCATGGCTGAGATGGGGGGTCCAGGCCCCCCCGCTCTGATTCTGCTTGCTTCCTAAGGGCCTGAACACCCAAAGGAGTGTGTGGTTTCTAGCTCTTCCATGGCCCAGCCAGTTCCCCCGAATCCAAGGTCTCCTCATGGGTCCAGCTGCATCCACAGGATGCTTCCAAGCATCACACCCCACCCCCCCCCGCCACCACCCCACCACAGGGACATTCCTGCCCGGGCAGAGGGTACTGCGCTTTAGAGGGGATCCCGGGAGAGCCCAGAGGGGATCGGGGAGCTGGCTGGGGTGGGGATGGAGGCGAGTGCGGAGGGCCGAGGCACCATGGATTGGTCACGATGGCCCTGTGGTCAGAAGCCCCCACAGCTGGCTGGGCGGAGGGAAGTCCCTCAAGCCAGAGCCAGGAGAGGAGGGGGCATCGGGGCATCGGGGGGACCCCGGGGAGTGGGCTCAGCAGCGGCAGGGTGGCGGGGAGAGGTCGGAGGATACTGGGTGCTCACCTCGTCCAGCACGGCGTTGCGCTTGGCCCGCTGCCGCTGCCGGAGCAGCACCAGGCCGGCGATGATGTCGGATGGCACGATGTCGAGGTCTCGGAAAAACTCGGCAAAGAGGTAGGCGATTTCTGAGTAGGCATCCTGTGAGGTTGGGGGGGCGGGGGGGCGGGAGGTGGGGGCAGGGGAGCGGGAGAGAGGGCGAGAGACCGTGAATCCCGGCCGTGAATCCCCCCAGGCTGGGGCTCTGCTCCGGGCCCAGTGCCAGCTCACCCCCAGCACCTGCTCGGCGCCAGCCGGGCCCAACCCCGCTGGGCCCTCTGCAGCCGTGACCTCAAGGGCCCTAGCCTGGGCTCTGGGCCCGTGCAGACCTGGCCGGAGCTGTGTGCCACCGAACCTAGTCCGTCCTCCACCTCCTGGCCCTCTTCTGTCCTCAGAGCTCCTACGGCACTCACCGTCACCGCCTACCATGCACAGATGCCAACGTGAGCCATTTCCTGTTCTTTCCCCAGCCACTAGGAATCAAGGCCTGCTCGGCCTGGCTTGTTTCTCCTCCGCCTTTCTCTCTAGCAGAGAAGCCAAAACTGAGCTCCTGGCTGCTGCCTCCCCACACTGAGTTTCTTCCCACCTCCCACCAGCTGTGACCTTGAAAAGCCTCCTAAGGGTGGAGTCTCCGGGGTGGGCAGGCCCCCTCCCCCACCTGCCCACAGCTGCAGGCTTGGGGACCCTCACGATGGGCCTGGACAAGGCTGTGACGCTGGGCCCGCGGCCCCTCTGGCCTCCCTGCAGGTCTGGTCCTCGGGCCAGCCTGAGCCCTGGGCAGGACGCAGGAAGCGCGCAGAGGCCTCCACGCCTGTCAGTGGGCCGGGCATCCTCCCCGCCGCCTCCGGAACCTCCTCCCCAGCCTGTCGGGGGAGGCTGTGATGGGTGCAAACTCACGGCCAGTGGGTCCCTCTCGCTGGGTTTCGCCCGTGAGTGCCTGGCACTTGTAAGAGAACAAAACTCAGGGGCTGCAAACTCCAAGGCCCGATGAGGCCCGACAGCACTAGCTACCCCACTGTGAGGGCCCGCACAGCTGGCTCTACAAATACAAGGCTGTACGCAAAGGCTCTGATTTGTCACGTTGGCACTCAACTCAGATTTTAAGCCACACGGCAGAGTGATCAAAACGTGCTCTGGGCTGCACCTGGCCCCCAGCGCTTGAAGGGACCCAGACTGCGGGCCACCCCTCCCCGCAGCACCCTGACATCGGCCCCAGGTGCCGATGTGCCTGCCATGTGCCCAGGAGGGGTGAGTGCGTTCCCCGAGACCCCCCCAGAGAGGCCCGTGGGGGTGATCCCCGCCCACCAGGGAACCTCCGGGGAGAAGGGGGCTTTCTTATACCTGATTACTCACTCTACAGCTCATCGGGGACTGCTGGAGGGAAGGAGCCACTCAGCCTTCCGGTGGCTTCCGTGGAGGGCACTCGCTGTCTGTCTCAGGGAGGATGGTCTCCTGACCTCACTGGCTCTGCCACTAACTAGCTGTGGGGCGCTGAGCAAGTCACACCACCTCTCTGGGCCTCAGCTGTCTGGTCTGAAAAATGAGGGGCGGGGGTGGGGGGGACACTCGATGGTCTCTAAGGGCCCTGCCAGCACGGGTGGGGGGGCGTGTCTGCCTCAAGCACCCCAAGGGCCCTACCTCCCCGCCAGGGGCCGCCCTCCGCTGAGCTGGCCTTCCTCCCGCAGCACCGGGCCCCTCCGTGCCCTCCTCTGAGCACCGGGGACGGACGGCCGGCTGGGCACATCTGGGGCTCCACACCTGACCCCCTGACGGGCCTTCTAGAGGCCTCTGCAGCTGGAGACACGCTGCGTTTGTTTGCTTTCAGGCCAACCTGATGTGTTAGTATCTCCTCCCCTGAACTGAGTTCCAAGGGGGTGGATGAGAGGTCTTGAAGCCTGACCCTAGTCGGTTGGCCAGCAGATGCCGGGTCCTCCCCTTGTTCCCGCTCCAATCCCAGCGCCCTTCCGGCAGCCCTGCCCCACCCGGCTCTGCCACGAAGTCCTGGTTCCTAAGTGGCCAGCAGCAGGATGCGAGCCGGTGGGAGGCGGCCCCCCGGTACTTACTGACTGCGAGTCCTTCGTCCGAGTGCAACAAAGGAACACTTTGAGCCGGCGCGACCAGCTGGTGGCCTGACCCTCCTCTAAGCGGTGCCTGCAAGGGGAGAGAGCTGGTATGTGTGAGGTCAGGGGGCGGGGCCAGAAGGGCCACGACCCAGCTGTGATGGGAACAGGGTGGCCTGTTCCCAGGATCCCACCAAAGGGCCCTCCAGCAAGAGGTCTGGGGGAGACCGGGCCTGGGACTGGCCGAGGTCCCCTGGGGGGACCCCTGCTGGCCTAAGATGTCATAGGGTTGGCCACACTCCCAGTTTCCAGCCGAATGAACATCAGCGTGCCCCAGGGGGCTTCACAGGTGGGAGCCCAAAATGGGGGTCCCTCTATGGCCCAGGTGTCCAACGGCTCAAACTGAGAGCCCTAGGACCCTGCAGCAGGGTGCCGGGCCTCTTGGCCAAGTCACTGGAGCAGACCTGTCGGGCAGACTTGCTTCCCCTTGAGAAGGATTTCAGATACCTAACCGTCTCTGTATTTGGGGGAAGTTTAAGGGGCACGTGAGGCTCTGCATCTCCCAACTCCTTGGATCTGTTACATGACAGGGGACAAGGGCCCCCACCTGTCATCTGTGTGGCTGACGCCTGTCTGTTCCTGCCCCCAGCCCCAGCCCCAGCGTGTCTGGCTGCTCTGATGGGGAGTCGGGGTATCCAGGACGCTGCACCCAAAGGCGGAACAGCTGACCAGTTATCCTCAGAGGTCCTTCTAGTGCTGGGTGCCCAAAAATCGGCGTGTTTGTTTGTTTTGTTTTCAAAGATTTTACTTATTTTTATTTGAGAGAGAGAGAGAGAGAGAGAGAGAGAGAGAGAGAGAGAGAGAGAGAGAAAGAGTGAGCACACATGAGCAGGAGCAGAGGGAGAGGAAGAGGGAGAAGCAGACTCCCCTGCTGAGCCTGATGTGGGGCTCGATCCCAGAACCTTGAGATCATGACCTGAGCTGAAGGCAGACGCTTAAATGACTGAGCCACACAGGCGCCCCAAAATCGGTGTGTTTTGAGCATAAATCTAAGAGACCCAACATTAAATACGCAAGCTTCCAGACTGAGCAAGCTTTTGTGACATGTGCCCTCCCCTCCCTCTGGCCCCCGCCGATGCTGATGCTTGGTGGTCCGTAGGGGAAAGCACGGGTGGCCCCAAGTGCCCGCAAGGCCCTCAGTATCCATCAAGAGTGACAGGCCGGCCCCTCCTTCCCAAGCCCTCTGGCTTCCCTCTGCAGCTAAGGGCTGCTTCCTTATGGAAGTGAGCCACGAGGCTAGGGAAGGCCACAGGGCTTTTCAGAGCTAGAGGAGGGGTTAGAAAAGGGTATGAAGGGTACATCTGGAATCTACCAGCTCTAAGGGACTTGGGCAGTGTTACATGATAAAGCAACATCCCCCTGCCAGGGGCTTGATGAAGGGACAGTAAGCCAACAAGCCAGAATCCCAGAGCATCACATTCTTTAACCCTTTCTAATCTAAGAGGCTTTTATTTATTTATAAAGATTTTATCTATTTATTTGACACAGAGAGAGAGAGACCATAAGTAGACAGAGAGGCAGGCAGGTGGGGGGGGGGGGGAAGCAGGCTCCCTGCTGAGCAGAGAGCCCAATGCGGGGCTCCATCCAAGGACCTTGAGATCATGACTGAGCCAAAGGCAGAGTCTTTAACCCACTGAGCCATCCAGGCGCCCCTCTAAGGGGCTTTTAAACATTCAAAGAGTATTTCCTGCTGGGCCTCTGGCTGATAAAGTGCTGACTGTAGGCTTTCCTGCACTACCCCTTACACCCACCAGGAGGCAGATGGCGCCAGGGACAGGTTTGGCCTAATGCATCAGTTAGGCTGCAGAGACCAACATAGGCAGAGAGAGTGAATCTGGACAGCAAGTTCATGGACCCAGCACCCCTCTGGGAGTGCAGACACCCCTGCAAAGATCCAATGTCAAGGTTCCCAGGGAGCAGTTCTGGGAAGAACCCATCTTCCCACCCCTACCAGATTTCGCTGAAAGGAGAGAGAGCCCAGGACTTAAACAGCTTCCTGACTTCCAGGTGCTAAAATAACCTGTCATTGTGGCACGGGAGGGGGCTTGCATACGTCCTCAAACCTAGAAGTGGATGAAGGGCAGGCAGGCGTGAAAATGTCCTTGTTAGAAAAACTCTTGGTTTCAGAGGGTCAGCGGAGGGCCCGTGGAGACCAGCCTGAGACAAGGTCACGTTAACCCAGCCCCAGCCTAGGCTGCCCTCCCGGCCCCCGCAGGGAGCTGGAGAAGATGCAACAGGTCAGATACCCTGAGCTCGGAGGCCTCTTACTTACCCCCACACGGGCCGAAACCACAGGAAAACTTTCTAATTAAGATGACAGCCCAGACTGCAAAGGCGTTGGCTTCCCTGGGCCCCAAAGGCAATTACCCAGAGTCGGGGAGGGGAGATTTTTTTTCCCAGGGCCCCAGAAGCCCAGAAACCAGGTCAGGTGGGGGCGTATGCTCAGAATGAGCAAAACGGGATGGGGGGTGGTGGCCTGCTACGCCAGGAGAGAGAACGGGCTCCGGGGCCTTGGCTCCGAGACCTGGTATTTGGGGCTGGGAGGTGGCCAGCCCAGGCGCGGGTGTGGTTCTGGCTGCTGGGCCGAGCTGACGTGGAGGGCCGGAGGGGAGCTGAGAGCAGAATTCCCACTGGGCCTAGGGACCTGGGCAACCCGCTGGCCTGGCGGGGGCCCCTCGCCTCCCCTGCCCTGGTGATGGAGTGCCGGGTCCACTCTCCCTCAGCGTGACCTGCGGCAAATGACCTGCCCTCTCCGGAACTCGGACTCCTCATCCGTAGAATGGGCCTCCTAAGGGCACCAGGGTCGGCAAAAGGACTTGAATGGCCTGATGGTGGAAAGGTCTCATGGCAGGGCCCAAGTCATAGGGGAAGCTCTGTGCCCCACCCCGGAAGCCCCAGCCCCCCACCCATCTTTTTCTTTCACTAAACAGGAATTACCATGACCCTGGATTCTCTCTCTCGTTTTCTTTACCATAGTACAGCATTCCCCTTTCTCCAAAACACCATGCAAAACCTACCCCCTCCAGGAAGCCTTCCTTGATTGACCTTCTCCAGCCACCTTAATCCTAGAGGTGGCCCAGCCGAGGGGTTAGGAGTCAGGGCCCTAAAGCCAGACCTTCCGGGCTGGGGCCTAGTCCCGCCATATCCCAGCTGGGTCACTTGGGCAAGTCACACGACTTCTCTGCGTTCCTTCGCTGTCTGTGTTAGGGGCCGTGCTGACAGCCCCCTCACGGAGCTGCTGTCAGTGAAGGCGCATGCTTCTTGGCTTGGCTTAGGCGCGCTTCCTGTTATGAGGACCGCTGGGGTTGGCAGCACCGAAGACGGAGCCGTGGTCATGACAGCCCCACTGACCGCGCAGGGACCACATGGGTGAGCAGAGCACCAACCGCCTTGCGCTTATTTAAATCTCACGGCAACCGCCAGAGGCAGGAGCTGTCGTGACTCCCACTCTACCGACCAGGAAACTGAGGCCGGGAGGGGCTAAGACGGTAACCCGTGCCCACGGCTCCTGCAAGCCTCAACCATGCGGGTGGTTCGGAAGATACCGGGCCAGCCCGGCCCGCCCACAAGGGAACCTCCGAGGGGCCGCCCGCCCGCCTGCCCCGCCCGCTCACCGGAGGTTGTAGGTCCGCAGGTTGCGCTGCCGCCTCTTGGTGGCCCTCAGCTTGACGAAGGTGCGGCCCGTGGGGTCAAAGACGCAGAGGACGGTGATGCAGACACTGAGGATGACCACCCAGTTGCAGACAACCATCCCTGCGGGGCAGCAACGGGGAGCAAGACGTGGGGGTGCTGGGGGGAGCCTCCCTGGCTCAGGGGCACTGTTGCCTCCTGATCGCCGTCTGCTTCCGGGGCCCAAGAACAAGGCTCCGCGGTCCCTGGCCCCATCCTCCGGCCACCTGGCTGTCCCGTGCTGAGCCACGACCCCAGGCCCACCCTCGGCACAGAGCAGGCAGCTCTGGGGGTTCCCAGTGAGGAGCCGAGGGGCCCTCCACAGCTGCCCACCCCTCCACACTAGGTGCCCCTGAGGCGTTAGGCTGGGCGCGGGAAGAAGTCCACAGCCTTGGCCACCACCCTGCCTGGCAATGGCCCAGCCTGGGCTTCACTCTCTCCCAGCGGACCCCGTCCCTTCCAGTCCCGGGGCCAGCTGACATACCGAGGGTGACATTCTTGGCAGTGAGGTCGTTGCATGAGGTGTAGTACTGAGTGAGCCACACGATGCCCACGATGGCGTAGATGAACTCGATCACCAGGATGGCTGCAAGGAGGGCAGGGAGCTAGCTGGCTGAGGGTTGGCTCCGGCCCCCCCGCAGCAGGGGCACCAGGCCCCTGGCCCTCAGCACAGGCCTTGCGGCAGAGAGGGCAGCCCCCACGGCTCTGTCCTGCTACGGTGCACCCGCCACCTATTGTAGCTTAAGCGCCCTCAGGCCCCGACGCCTCCCTGAGCGGGGAAGAGGCGTTTCGCTGTTCTTTTGGGATTTTAGACTTATGAACTCTGGTATCAGATGTATCTTAGGCAAGTTACCTAATCTCCCTGGGCCTCCGCTTCCTCATCTGTAAAATGGGGTGACAACGTCTGCGTTACAGGAGCGCGGAGAATGAGATGAGAGAGGGTTCGTCTCACGGAGACTGCCATTTCCCAGAGGAGGCTCCAGCACTCGGGCCAGGAGGCGGGAGGAGCCCCAGCAGGCCAGGGAGGCAGGGGAGTGGGGCGGCCTTAGGGGCCCCAGCTCAGCAGGTAGCGCCTGAGGCAGCTGAGGTCCAGGCTTTGGAGACAGACAACGTGGGTTCTAATCTCAGCTCTCTCTCTCTCTCTCTCTCTCTCTCTCTCACACACACACACACACACACACACACACTAGCCATGTGACCTTGATGGAGCTAATTAACCTCGGGGGGCGGGGGGCAGATTCCTCATCTGTAAAGGGAGACCAATAATGGCTCCTCCCTCAGCTAATGAAGGGAAGGGCTTAGCACAGTTCTCGGAAGCACGAGAGAAGTGTTCGCTCAGAAAGATGGGAGGAGCAGCTGGAGCCCAAGCCCAGAAAGAGGACACAGGCAGGCCCTCCGGGAGCTGCTCTGGATCCCCGAGGGGCTTTCAGAAGGGGGGGAAGCTCTTTGGGGGAGGATTTCAAAGAGCAGAAGAGAAGAACTTTGCCTAGAACAGAGGCCCACAAACTTCCCCTGTAAGGGCCAGAGTAAATATTTTAGACTCTGCGGGTCCTCGTCTCTGTCCTGACTACTCAGCTCTGCCACAGCTGTGCCCAAGCTGCCAGAGCCAGCGCGTACATCAATGAATGAGTGTGGCTGGGTGCCAATAAAACTTTATTTGCACAAACAGACGGCAGGCTGGATGTGGCCCTCGGGCTGCAGTCTGCCCAGCCCTGGTCCAGAGCGCAAGCCCGGTAAGTCTGCTGGCTCGTGGCTGGTCCCTGGTGCTGGCCCCGGGCCTAGCCCATCACTGGGGCCCCGCAGATGCTGGCTGGCTGAGTGACGGAGCGGGAGGGTGGGGTGGGGGGGTTGGGGGTGGTGAGGAGCAGCCCCCACCCACGGCAGCGGCCCTTACCCAAGCGTACGTAGAGCACATACTGCATGGACTCGCGGGGCTCTGTGTAGAGGATGCCCCCGCGCATGCTCAGCCAGATGATGGCCATCTCGGCGATCATGCAGCTCAGCAGGATGCCCAGGTAGCCGCGGCCGTGGTCCACCAGGTTCAGGGAGCAGGCCTCGTTCGGGTTGTAGACCAGGCCAAAGAGCACCACAGACAGGATCACAAACCTGGGGAGATGCACACGTGACAGAGGGCTGGGCAGTCTGGGCACCTCTCGTAGTCCCTGACCAGCGGCGGGTGGAGGGCTTTGGCCTTAGGACCACCATCCATCTGGCCTCTGAGGACATGGGCGTCCAAGAACAGGGACACGAGGGTAGGGAGCCCAGCTCCCGGCTGGGGGAGGACAACGGCAGCAGCCTCCCCCTCCCCGGTGACGTGCCCAGCCGGCGGGGACCAGGCAGGGTCTCTGGGCTCCACGTGGGGTTATCTCCCTACACCAACTCCTAGGGGCCGGGAGCACGACAGGGTCAGGTGGGATGGCCAGGAAGCCTTCCTCCAGGCCCGCAGCACGGCCCTAAGACTCACCAGGTGGTGTGCAGGAGGAAGAGGAAGATGGCCGGCAGGACGAGGTCGTCACTGCCCACAGACCAGCGCCGCCGGAACACCACGATCCCGGGCATGGCTGGCAGCTCTGCAGAGGCTCAGCGGGCCTGGCGCTCACCTCCTGAAAGACAGCGGAGGACCCTGTGCCTGCCACCACGGCCCCTGGGGCCACTGCGCCCCTGGCCAAGTGTGCCCAGCACACGAGCATCTTTCCCAGGCCCCACGGCCCAGCTGATTCCAGGCCACTGGAAATGCTGAGCCATCCCCGGGCAGGACCCACCTCCAGCCCTGTCTGCCGCCCAGAGCCACTGTAAAGGACCTCAGCAGCCAGAGAGGGGCTGCAGCCTCACCCCCGAGGGCTCTCTTGCCTCTAAGACTGGCACCAGCCCTTTGAGATCAGCTCCCCCAGGGGTTACTACAACAGTAACTACTCAGTTCCATGAAAGACCCGGGCTTACCGCCTGCCACCCCCTACACGGGGTCAGGGGAGCCCCCAGCCCCCCTGTGGCATCTTCTCAAGGAGACTCGGCCCAGTGCGTGGAGTCTTTGGGGGTGGGGTGTGGGACTTTAGAGACCAAGCACGAGCCTGTCCCTCAGCACAAACCGAACAAGACAGGTAGAGGGCTGAAGACCTTGGGGAGGGTGAGGGGAGGGTACGCGTGGATCTAGCAAGTACGGAGGCCGGAGTGTGCCCAGCACATAGCACTTGCTCAGTAAAGATGGGCACAATGAGGTTTCCAGTTTCTCGTTTTGCTGGACCCCCAGGAGTATGCTCTATGACTTGACTTCACACTCATCAGACAGAGTGCTGGGCCACAGCTGCGCCTCTTGGTAGGGAGGGACACAGCCGGGACCCGGGGTCAGGGGCGCGACTGGGGCCACCCAGCCCCTTGGCTGGAAGGGCGGTGAGTGAGTCCTGCAGGGTACCCCATCCTCCTGGGACCCACACGTCCTGTGCCCACCCTGAGCCACGCAGCCTTCACTGCCTGGTTCAGAACTCTCTGAAGGCAGCCACAGGCAAGCTCAGGGTGGAGGGCCCAGGAGTCCGGGGCCCCCACGCCCCAGAGCCCAAGGAGCAAGGGGAGCACTGAGGGCCAGGAGACTCCCCACACAGGGCAGGGGGGGGTGGTCCGGGAGATACTGGTGAGGGGCTCCAGGGTCGCCCTGTGCTGGACTGTGCAGAGGAACCCCTGCTGTGGGGGTGGGCGCCCCGCTGCTGGGCAGCTGCCCCCAGGCCCAGAGGCTTACATGGCACCTGGTCCAGAGGCGGGCGGCAAGTCCTCCTCTCCCCGGTGACGGCTCCGGGGAAAGCGAGTGTCCTCGGAGACCAGCATCACTCGGGAGGCAAGTGACCCGGTATCCCCCGGCTGGTGGGCACAGCCCTCAGGCTGGACGAGGGGCCATGGGGCCGGGTGGCCAGCCGGCATGTCCAGGCCGGCCCGTCTCTGTCGCGCTCTCTCCGGTGCGGCCACTTCAGCCGGCCCCTGCCAGGCTGCTCCCCGTGAGCTGGCGGCCCGGCGGGCAGGCTGGCGGGCTAGCCTGTCGGGGTCGTGCCTACTCCTCCCCCCTCAGGAAGTGATGTCATCCCACTCTCTCCAAGGAGGAGTCAGAGCACGGATTCTGGGAAGCGGGGACAAGGATGAAGAGCGCGGGAGCCGCGTGGTGGGGTGGCCGGGCGGGGGCGGGGGTCCAGCTAGGGTGCGTCCCTGACCAGCGTCCCTGACCAGCGGCTGACGGCCCCCAGACAGGAGGGGCAGACACCGTGGGGTGGCAGCCGGGCTGAGGCAGGACAGAGCTGCCCACAGCTGGTGTTTCGGCCCCCATTTCTCTACAGCCCCTCCCTGTCTCCAGGTGGCTCACGGGGCCCCCTCACGTGAACGGGATGACTGAGAGGTCAGGCCTGGTGGGGGCGGGGGGAGGCGGGGGTCCCGGCAGGTGCAGCAGCTCCCAATCCCCTCTAAACCCTTAATCCGACAGACCCCTGTGGTGGCGGCTAAAGGGAGGGCCCGAGAGGGGCTGGAGGGTGAGGGTCCCGCCCAGAACATCTTGTTTGCAATCCCCTCCAGGGGCACCCGTCTCTCATCCCCACCCTTCACTTCTGGGAGTCCAGACTAACACTCCTTCACCCCACACCTGCCGTTCACCCCACACCTGCAAGCACACACAGCCCCGCCCTCCCTGCTCCCGGGCGGGAAGGTGGGAAGCGCTGGGCTCCCGGCCCTGCAGACCCAGCCTGAGGTGTGTCAAGATGCCTGAGTGGCAGCCTCTGCCCGGGCTCAGTGGGCGACCAGCCTGAGGCCAGCAGCTGTGGTCAGCGCCGGTGCCCACCTAGATCATGTGACCCCACCGGGTGCCCGGCTTCAGGCCTGGGCACCACACCCGATCCTCCAGCCCCTGCCCGAGGCCAGCGCACCACTGCAGAATCCTAGGCACAGGGCTGGATGCCCAGGCTGCCTGGCTTCGAACACGGGTCCCCCCACCCGCCGGCTGTGGGACTTATGAGCTGTGCCTCAGTTTCCTCATCTGTAAAATGTCACTCGACCCCACCTGCTAAAGTTCTGGTGAGGACTCGAGGGACACCGTCTTCAGAGGCCCCGGACGCTCTGAGTGAGGCCAAGGATGCCCCGTGGAGCATCTGCCCCTCCCCCGCCTGGGCCAGTGGACACTCCAGCTGGTCAACGACAGGTCACGGGTGGGTGGGATGGGGGTGATGCAGCCCATGCTGCTGGGAGAGGATGGGCCACTCCATTCCATGTGGACTCATCAATCGCAGGGCTGCTATTTTTAAGGGCCTGAAAGGCGCCCTTTCTCTGAGACCCCAGCCCTTCACAATGGGGGCCTGTTCCCCTGCTGGGATGTGATTTCATCTGGAGGAAATGTCGGGGGGGGGGGGCAGAGGCTACTTCCTGGTCTGCCACAAAGCACCTCCTCTGGCTCTCCTCCCTGGGGCACAGGGTCGAGCCCCCCAACAACTGCATTTGGGGGGCACACGGCCTCCCCCCATCACCCCAGACCAGCGGCACCTCCAGGGCAGGAGTGGTGCCCCTCCAGCAGGGGAGAACAGGGGCACCGCCGGGGGCTCCCCATATCCCCCAGTCAGGCTCCAGCTCAGGCGGATCTGAATGGAGAGCCAAGAGCCACTGAACCCAAGTGGCTGAAGCCCTTGGCCCTTGGGAGTCCCCTCCTGCCTCCATCCACGAAGCCCTGTTTCCCTGCTGCTGATTCGGGTCCCCAAGTTAAACATTAGCCATTTGAGAAGTTCCTCTTTCTAAAGATACAAGACTCTCCTTTTAAAAAATGCACATGCTGTCTCCTACTTTAAAAACCTTCCATGGCTCCCCATGCCTGCAGGTAAAGTCCAAGCCCCTCAGGCAGTGGCTAAGGGGCTTAGTCTCTGGCTGGCAGGCTATGCAACCTTGTGGGGGTGCCTGGCCCTCTCTGAGTCCTGGGACAGAGAGATACTCTCCAGCCCCTGGGGACTCAGGACACAGCACAGACTGCCTTTGGCCAGCCGGTTCCTTCTGGCCAGGGAGGCACCCATCCCCTTCTCACACTGCCCCACCTTCCTTTCCCAGCTGCCCCCAGAACTGCTGTCTCCCTAAAAACCCCTCATTGGAAGATTCCACGCTTTGCTTACTACAGGTCCTCTGTCAGACAGAGACCTACTCATCTTTCTGGGCCAGCCGGAAGTCATGGCCCCTTTGAACCCGTCCCTGACAGCACCCACCCCCCAACCCCACTCTGCCCTTTATGGGATCCCCAGAGCGCTCACCCCAGTGCGGCCCTGGGCACAGTGTTGCAGAGTAACCTTGCCGATTCCTCGTTGCCTGTCCCCACCCTGGCTCCACCAGAGCCCCAAAGGGCCCGGGTCTGGCAGCGCTGTCTGGCTGTGCCCCCGGTGTTTGAACACATCTTACCTCCAACCAGCCCCTCCCCTCCGGAGCGGCCGCAGAGCCCCCAAAACCACCGCTCCATCCCCACGGAGCTGCTGCGACAGCTCCCCTCCAGCCACAAGGGCCAGAGACGAGGTTCCTTTCCCTCTTCGTGCGTATCCTTGGCTTTTTTGGGAACCGTCCCACCCTGTGCCCCACCCCTGAGCACTGGAGGAGAACCACCTTCCCCTCCTCTGGCTTCCCTAGTGGTCTGGAGCTTTGCTTTCTTGGTCTGCAAACCGGGGATGACACCACCCCTCAGAGGGCTGTCGCGGGAACTGGCTGGGGTCACACTGGTCCCGGCAGACATCACGGGTCTATCCATGCAGCTGTCATCCTCGAGCTCCTGGGGGGCCTTCTGGGGACTTGTGGCTAGGGTGATCTGTGACTGGGGGCCGGGGTCGGGGTGGGTGCTGCCAATGCCCACGGCTGCCTCCAGCTGGTGGGAAGGCCGGACCGAGCAGGTGTGAGCCCGCACAGGTCACTGCCCTCGCCGCGGGCCTTGGGGGTTGGCTGCTTACAGCACGCCAGGCTGGGCCTCATCCTCTGATCCTAAGGTCCCCCTTGGGGGAAGGAGGTTTTGGGGAGAAGAGCCCCTTCCCAGGGGCTGCTGACCAGCAGGGTGCCGAGAGTCCCCAGGTGAGGGAGGAGGAGGGCACGGCTGCTATGTCTACCCTCCGGATGGCCCCGAGCTGGTGGGAGCCGGGAGCGGGGCCAGGTCACCGGAGCCGGGCTGAGCCCAGCCCGTGCAGGAGACAGGATGACATGGTGCAGGCTGGGAGAAAGGGATAAGCCGCGGGTCCGGGCCACAGGCCCCACCATCAGGTGAGCACCTCCTATGCCCCAAGTTCGGGATGAATGACCTTCCACCCTCGTGGCAGGGATGCAGGGAAACAAGGGCCCTAGGGCCACAGGCTCTAAACACAGACCATGTCCGAGCGCTGGCTCAGGACCAGCGGGCTATGTGACCTTGGACAAGTTACTTACCTCTCTGTGCCTCAGCTCCTCATTTCTAAGAACTGTCACAGGGTTAGAAGAGCCACATGCTGAGGCCAGCAGCGGTCACACAGGAAGCAGCCAGCCAGCGCTCCTCCAACAGCACTGCTCCCGAAGGCGGCATTCCTGCTGCCACCCGAACCTCAGACCTAACGCAGCAATGTCAGCGAGAAGGGGCTCAGAGACAGTCCCGTCACCCCATTCTGTGGGCAAGGAAGCAGGTTCAGAAAGGCGCAGGGGGCTCCTGGCTTCCTCATACGCGTGACCCCCTTGGAAGCTGGCCGGTCCACGTGAGATCCGTCCCCAAGAAGGCATCACCCACACGTTCCAATTCAGAGCCGCCCGTGGCTGGCTCTCCACCTCCCGCGGCAGGGTCCCCACTACTCTGCAGCTCAATGGGCAAAGGACAGGAGACCTCAGACCCAAGCCCGTCTGCCGGGGGCCCCTCCGATGACCCCTGCCTGCCGAGGCTGGC
This sequence comes from Procyon lotor, assembly GCA_028646535.1. Lineage (NCBI taxonomy): Eukaryota > Metazoa > Chordata > Mammalia > Carnivora > Procyonidae > Procyon > Procyon lotor. The sequence continues at coordinate 6,785,400 of CM053613.1, forward strand.
AATGGGGCCAGGCCTAGCCGCACTCAGAGCTGCCAGGCTCGGACCAAGAGCAATGTCCCCAGAGTGTCATTGCCTCCCCTCCCCCAGGCCTCAGTTTCCTCTTCTGGAGAATGAAGAGCCTGGGCTACCAACAGGAGGCGTGTGGTTTTGTACTTGGGCTAGCGTTTAGTCGATTTCACAACAAATGGCTGCGTGTGCCTTAGAGGAACCAGAAACAGTGAAGAGGAGGAGTATGCACTTGAGAACAAACCAACTTCAGCATAAAAACTAAGGCAATTAAAATAGAAGGTGGGGGGAATCGGCTGCACAAGGGTAGGAAGACATAAAGGCTCTCACAGAAACCACGTGTAAAACTATTATTAGACTCCATGCTTCCCGGTGGCCAAAGAGAAAAAGGAAACTGGGTAGTCTGTAAGGTCTCTTTGAGCTCTGCAGCGTGTTTTGATCCCTCAGGGAACCAAGGGCCCAGGACTCCCTCCTTACCCCACAATGAATGGGATTCCCCATTTGAAAGGGCTTTGAACCCGGAAGGTGCTCCAAATGGGGGAGGGACAGGTGCCTGCTGCCTTCGAGGCTCTCTGGGTGTGATTCAGAGGGTTCCGGGGTTGGAGGCTGGAGCTCTTCCAGTCCCAGTGGGGAAGGGGCTCTGACCTGGGGGGACGACTGTAGCCGGCTGGACCCGGGGCAGCCTGCTGGGTGACTGGTGGCCCCCAGGGGCTCCATCCCACCTGGGACGGACTCACCAATGGGCCACCTCCTTGCCGGACTGAGCCGGCAGACGGCTCGTACTCTCTTTAGCAACGACCAGAGCATGCACTTCGGGGGTGCTCAGACCCCAGCCCCGCCACCTTCCCGGCTCCTTGGCTAGTCAGAGAGCTAGCTAACCTTCCTGCTCACTCACGTGGCGTCCTCGAGAGCACCTGCAGAGGGAGGGGATTGACACACAGTAGCCTGCTTCTGATTTCCTGAGACTGCAGAGCGGTTCCAGGGTGTCAGCTGGTAGGGAGAAGACAGCCCCCCACCCACCCCCGGGAGGTGGGGACCCAGTTGTTTCGCTTCCTCTAGCGTCTGTCAGTCGCCTACACGTCTTGGGCCTGGTCTAAGCCCTTCGCACCCAGTACTCAATCCTCGGAACAGCTCTGGGAGGCAGGGGCTGATGTTTCCTGTGCTTTACAGAGGAGGTAAAGCGACTTGCCCAGGGTCACACAGCCTAATTCCAGAGCCTATGTCTTAACCTCGCCAAGCTGCTTCTGGGGAGCAGGCCTTGACCAAATGCCCGCTTCTGAGCCCACAAGCGGGCTTCAAGCCTCCCCTCACAGAGTGAGGCAGCAGGGCCCTGGAAACCGCAAGGTCTCCGGGCCCCGTGTGGCTGCAGACTCACGGTCCCAGCGCCGCGTGGGGGAAAGGGGGTCCCGGCCGACTGTGCAGACTGGGAGCCTGAGCCCAGGGCAGCCCCCATGGCCTGTCTGGAGGTGAGCAGCCTGTGGGGCCAGGAGAGAGCACAGAGCGACGCTCTAAGTGTGGCCTCATGCCAGCCTCGCCAGGCTGCTACCCCAGCTTCATAGATGAAGAAACCACGGCTCAGGGACATGCAACATTTGCCCAAAGATCCCATGACAAGGAGCCGGGATTTCAAGCAGTCTCGGAGTTACTTGAGAGGGGAAAAAAAAAGTCTCCGCCTCCTTCTGTCCGATTCCTTATTCCCACGCGCAGACACCGAGACCCACACGGTCCCCCCACCCCCACCCCGTGCCCCCTTGTCCTGCCCAGGTCCGCGGCCCTACTTGGAGGCTGGGCTCTGGAAGGCATGGGCAGGGGTAAGGAGCCCAAGGAGGCGACAGAGAGAAAGCACGCGTGGGCTGGGGGCCGCGTGCGCCACCAGCCTGGGCCCGGGTGTGTGCTACCCGAGTTAGGGGCCCAAAGGCTGTTGCTTTTCACGCCTCAGCTGTGCCCGAGCAGAAGGCACAGCCGAGCCTGCCCAGGGCTGGGGCTGGGTTTCAGAACGAGCCGGGCCCTGGGACTGACGCGGCATGCCTGGTACGGCGGGAAGCAAGAGGGGCACGCCCCTGCCCCTTGTCCCTTCGGTCCCCAGAGTCTTCCACCAACAAGCACCTCCCTCTCCCTCCCTCCCCAGCCTGACGGCCTCCTCTGCCCCTCACTACAGCCCTGGGGGCGGGCGCGGCTGTTCTCATGTCACCTGAGGGGAGACCGAGGCTCCAGGAGGTCACGTAATCTAATCAGTGAGCAGGCAAGTCAGGCTTTGGGGCCCCCTCAACCTGCTTGCTGACCAGAGCCCTTTCCACAGAGAAACAATCTGGGGCCAGGCACAGAGCTCAGAGAGGGAGATGAAATGGAGGAGCCCAGCTCCTGGGGGGGTCCTGACTGCTAGCCATCCTGGGCTGGGCCCTGAAGGAGCCCCAACGAGTATTTTAACACTTGTCTGTCTGTCTGATTTATTTATGTCAGAGAGAGAGAGAGAGCACGCCAGTGGCGGAGGTGGGGGTGGGAGACTCTGAAGCAGACCCCCCACTGAGCAAGGACCCCCCCCCCCGAAACCGAGAGTCTGACGCTTAACCGAGTCACCCAGGCGCCCCAACGCTTGTTTATTTAAACCAACCAACCAACCAACCTTTTAACACTGAGTACATGCCGGGTACTACAGCAAGTTCACAAACTGCCTCCTTTCACCTGATCTTTCTAACAACTCCATGAGTTAAGTGCGCGTCTTACCCCATTTTAAGGATGAGGGACCTGAAGCCCAGAGACGTTCAGCAACTTGCCCAAGGTCACTCAGGAAGCGGCGGAGCCAGGCTGGGGAGCCGCAAGCCGTGCTCCCAGGGCTCCTGAGGAGCCCCCCTCAGGGCTCCGTTTATCACAGAGGCTCCGGCTCTCATCCTGACGCTAATTATTTTCCACTCCTCTACAACAAACAGGACTCACCATCTGCCGCCGGCCCTGTCACTGACACCAGCCAGCTCCCTGGGAATCAATTGGGGCCTTTGGTCTCCTGCTAGTTGCTCCGGGAGGGCAAGTGGCTGCTGAGGAACGAGGAGGGAGGGCCCTCCCCCGGCTCCCACCCTGCGGCCCTCCCCGGCTCCTCCCTGCGGGAGGTTAAGCCAGGGCCCAAAGGACCCATTTCCAGGAGTGAAAGGGGTCCTCCAGGTTCTGGCCAGCCCAGGTTTTGTTTCTGAATTCTTCCTCAGGCTGTTTATTTTCCTGAAATTAGGAAAGGGCCCTTGTCCCACACTCATTCTTATACCTGGGGCAAAGGTACCCTGGAGTGGCCCGGGTGCCACCTTCTGATGGTGCTGCCTGGCTGTCTCCGAGCCCTGGGCCAGTTCCTCCTGCCTGTCTGGGGGTGGGGGGCGCAGGCTGGTGGGCTTCAGCTCCGGGCTTGTCTCCCACCCACCCCCCACCCCGGGGAGGTCCTTCCCTGCCGCCCTGTGGTCCTTCCTCTGCCCTAACAGGCCTTTCCCCGGCTCTCCCCTGGAACCCTCCCTCCCTCCAATGCTCCGACCTGGACGGTGGTAGCCAACCAACCAGCCCACGGCTGCCTTCCCTCCGGCCCTGCAGTGAATCCTGATTCCATCCCTTCCCGGTGTCCGTGACCTTCACTTCTCCGAGCCTCAGACTTCTCATCTGCAGAATGGGAGGGCGCAGGTACCTGCCGCAGAGGGAGTCGTGAGGAGTTTTGTGGAAGAATCCACACAAAGCCCTCGGCTCAGACACAGCGCCAGTTGCCATCACTGTCCTTTATCCATCATATCTCTTGAGTGTTCAAACCTTTTCCTGCCTGCACCAAGCCCCTACCAGCCCTCAGGTGGGGCAGGGGCGCTAATTTCTCTGCCATCTAAGGTGACCCCCCTAAACAGTAAGGCCCAGCTCTCTATCCCTGGCTACCAGGCTGACTCATGCCCGCCCTCACCCTTGCCAGCCTCTGTGGGACTCCTTGGCCTACCTCTCCCAGGAGTCCCGGCTGCTCCTGCTGAGGCTTCCCTGGTCCTGCTTCCTTTAACCCCGCAAGGAGCCCGGGACGTGGGACTCGCCGTCCCGCCGTCAGCTTGTACCTCGGAGCCGAGCCGAGGCCGTGCCTGTGTGCTCCTGCGAGAATTCCCCGCCGTCTGTGTGTGCAGTTTCAGGACGTCCCACTGCTCAAACTCACGACGCCCCAAGGGGCAGAGGCCCACTATTCACGTCCCCCAGCATCCTACTCGCCCTCCCCGTGCCCCTCCCTGTCCGGTCTCCCGCAGGGCCTGCAAGAAAGCCCCTTGCTGGGAGCCCCTCCCCCCCCCCCAACCCACGGCCCCCTCTACCAGGCGGTTCGGAGCCATGCCCGGGTCTGGCTTCTCAGAGCTTCCTGGATTGGAGATTCCCTGTCCCGGGTGCTGGTGACACCTCTGAGAGGAATTAGCACCTTCCACTTCATTAGAGGTCCCCTCCTGAGGCTGTTAATGAGACTGCTCGGTGGGCCACGCCCAGCCCAACAGCTCGCCCGGCGCCCAGCGTACCCGGCACCGGCACGGTCCTGTTCTGCCTCCTCAGCTCTGGGCTGGGTCTCGGTGTCGGGCCCACGCGCGGGGCACAACGTCTCCCAGAGTCTGCGTGGGCCACGCGTCCGTGGCGGCCGCCTCCGTGGGTGGCATGGCCATCTAGGGCACGGGCTGGCCGCCTGGGCGATTGGGTTTCACTTCTGCCATTCCCGGTGCATCGAGGAAGCAGGCAGGCATCGAGTGACAGTGTAACACTAGCTCCTTCCCAGGGGAGGACACCCGCAAGGTTCCTGTATGTAACAGCAAGAGCCAACGTCCTCTGCCCCCACCGAACCTAGATGGAGGGAACGGGGGGCGGTTTCAATTGCACACAGGCCTGGGCCCGCCCCCGCGGCGCCTCCTCTCCTGTGTCCAACGAAGGGACGTCCATACTCTTCCAAGTGGGGCTCTGGAAACCCTCAGAGACCCCCAGATAAGGGGAAGTGGCCACAGCAGGCAGGGCTGGGGCTTCCTGGGGCTGGCGTGCTGTGTCAGTCGGAGTAGATGCTAGCCGCTTTATGTGTGGGGGCTCCTGTAACATTTTATGGGAACGAAACCGTCTCGGTGTTTCAAAACATTTGAGAGGCACTGGACAGGATGACCTCACAGGTCCTCTCTGCCCTTGACTTTTGGAATTCTACCTGGTTTTGGTGGAGAGGGCTTTGGGGCTGCAGGCAGGAGCCCAGACTACAGTCTGCCTGGCCTGAGCCCTGAGGACAAAAGGGGGTCACACAGGAAACATGGGGCAGGAGCTCTGACTGGGGCCCGGGGATGACTGGCTTCCGGCAGACACCCCTCCCCGCCCTGGGGGCACCGACAGGGCTAGAGCCCAGCCCCAGTTACCCCCCGGGGCTTCCAAGAAGGGGCAGGGGCTCAGAAGGTCCTCTGGCCCTGGATGGAGGGCAGGGAGAGAGTGGCTTTTATCCCTCGCTCACTCAGATGTGCACTGAGCTGCGACCCTCAGGGACCACTTGCCAGGACAAATCCACTACAGAAGCCTCTGCTTCCTCCTCTGTCAGCCGCGATGGTGCTGACAGTGCCTCCCTGGCGGGGCTGCTGTGAGGACAAAGTGAGTTCACAGCTGGGCAGTGCTGAGAGCGGGCCCGCCCAGAGGAGGGGCTCGCTGGTATTAGCCAGTTTATGGTTTTAATTAAATCAACCCCCTCCTCAAAAGCATCTTATGGCTCTGAAATGCCCTTTAAATGAGATTAGAACTGCCAACCACTGGCTATAAAGCTCTCCCGCAACCCCCCCCCCCACTGTCCCTGCCCATCGGACAAGCCCATTTCCTGCTCCTGACTCTGTCTCTCCTCCGCTGGGAACCGAGCAAGCCCAGGGGTTTCCTCCCCTCCGGCTGGCCCACCCACTTCAGGGGCCCCTCCCTAGGCGAGCGCAGGGCCCTTGCCCTGCCTGATCAGCCCATGACGGGGCCAGGGGAGCCAGGGCCCCCGTTCCTGTGGGCTCTTGACCTGTCTGGCACACCTTCTCCTTCATGCCGGGGCTCCCAAGGAGAAACCGCGTCCCCCCCTCACCCCCTGCCGCCTCTCTTCCAGCCTGGAAGCTGTGGACAACAGTCTGGAAACGGGGTAAGCCTGGGAGAGGAGCCCAGGCCCCCACTTCAGGGGTGACCACATCAGGCTGATAAACGTCAGCCTTCTGTCTGCTCACGCCGGGGCAGCACCAAAGGACCCGCTTTGTATATGGGCAGGTAAAGGCTCCAAGAGAGCAGGGGTCCTGGCTGGCTTGACCCGGGACTCCAGAGTTTGGAGTCACTTTCTTTCCCAGAGGACTCACCCTCAGGGCCTGGGGCCCGAACCTTGTTACACTGTCACCTGGGAGGCCTCTGCTTCCCAGCCTGCTCCCTCGGTGCGGAGGGAGGGGGTGCTGGGGAGCCCAGGCTGGGATGCTGTCCTTCGAGGGGAGCATCACACGGACACGGCAGGGCCCCCGAACTGCCTGCTACCAGGAGGAATGAGGAGGGCCTTTCACTGACCCCTGCTGGCCCCAGGAAGGTCGGCAAAGCCGCTGGGGACCCCAAAGGGGAACTTGTCAACAAGGAGCTGGTAGCACGGAGAGAGACCAGCGGGGCCAGGCCCTGAGTGCTAACAAGAGGCCCACCTGGGGCCGTGGAGACCGACAAGGTCCTGGCCACACCGGCAGAGGCTGAGGCTCCTGCCAGGCAGAAAGTGGCACCACATCTCCTCCAGGGCTTGGGACGCTGTGTGACAGCGTCTGTGCTCGGGGCAGGCCCAGCCCTTCACTGCTCGTCCCAGAAAGGCTCTGGCATGGGGGGTGGGCGGTGAGGGAGTCAGGGAGAGCGAGGGGACCTGCAGGGGGGTGGCCTGCATCCCAGCTCCTGCTGACTTCCTCACCCTTGGTGGCCACGGGCTGCTATAAATATCACTCCTGCCTCTGGATGTTGCAGGAGGTGACCTAGAATCGTGGGCTCTGGGGCCTCCCGGGTGCCCCTCCCTGCCCGTGTTAGGCCGAGCCTGTCTGACTAGAACATCCTTGCAGGCTGGGAGCCCGCCGACACCAAGCAGGACCCTGGCCAGGAATGGGAAGGCCCCAACGCTGAGGGAGACGGCTGTGGCTTCTGGCCCCGAGCCTCCTATGGCCAACGTTCCTACCATTTTATGGCAAGTGTGGAGGTCACCAGGTCCCTGCAGAATGGAGGCTCAGCCTACCTGCAAAGGAGATGCGGCGCCCAAGGCTGCGGGCTCAGCCCTGAGGCCACCTACCGCTGGCCTCAAGCTCAGGGGAGAAGGCTCCCAAACCATCTGACCCCAGGGCCCTCACCCATGTCCTTGGTGCCACCGTGACACCGAGATTCCCCCTGGTTTCCCGACTTCCCATCACGCTGGAAGCTTCTGGGAGTGGCCCTCTACTCTACTAGAGAGCGTGGCCCCTGTTCGTTCTTCCAGAGCCCTCTTCTCCATGACCGACCCCTGGCGGCCCAGGCCCCAAGCCCCCCACTTGCCCAGCCCAGGAGCATGGGACAGGAGGTGGCCCTGGGCCCAACAGCTGTGAGGAACCCCCAACCCTTCCACATGGCCAGGGTTTGGGTCCAGGCTCCCGGCTCAGGGCAGGGGAGGATGTGAGAGGAAGAAAGACCAGGAACAGCTCCGGGTTGGGCTCTGGGCAGCGCGCACACGGGGGACGTCTGGTTGAAATGAAATGCATGCGTGCAGCCGACCCCTATCCATCCAGCCAGTCATCAGAGTACCTGCCCCACAGTAGGCCAGACGTGGGGCCGGCCTTCTCAGAGCCCCCGGGCCAGGAAAAAATCAAGACCTGAAGCTAATCTTCACATATGGCCAGGGAAAATTCCATGACGCGTGCTCCTGGGGAGCGACCCGTCGGAGCCTGAGTGAGGAGGCGAGGACCAGCTGCCTTCAGAACTGGGAGCAGGGGCTGAGGTGTGTAGGACAAGCCGGAGGGAAGAGGCCACAAGGGGAGAGCAACACAGAGGCCTCCCCTCGGCAGGAAGGCCCCTGTAGGCGGACCAAGAAAGACCAAGCAGAGACCAGATGAACGGGACAGAAGCAAAAAGGAGGCCTGAGGTGGGAAGACCAGTGGGCCCGGCGGGTCTGAGCGTTATCCGAAGGACAGCAGGCAACCACGGGCCACAGCAGGCATGAGGCTGGAGAGAGGTGGGGGCCCACGCTGAGATTCAGCAGGCAGTGGTGACGGATGTGACGGGGCAGCAAGGGAAAGGGTGCTGTCAGGGTTGCCCCGGTCAGACGTCCGCGTAAGCAGGTGAACAGCACGTGATCCTGACTCCGGGGGCCTCTCTCCCAGTAGACAGGGAAGGCTGGACGGCGCTCTGGTTTCCCTCGACCCTGGAGGAGCACCATTCGAACCCAGGCCTGGGGCAGCCCGCCCCACCCCAACATCCATGTCCTCTCCTGGGCTTGCAGTTGGGCCCGGTGCGGCCTGCAGGAGGGCGGCAGGCCCAGGGGCCCGGCGAGGGCAGTCATGGAGCGCTGCTCCCACGCTCAGGGGGCAGGTGCTGAGCTGGTTGGAGGCGTTTCCCCTGAACATTCGACTCCTTACTCTTCCCACCACCAATCTCTGACCACAAATACGGCCACGGGGAGAGGGGCCTTCACCCAGGCGGGGCACATCACAGAGCCAATGCCGACCCCGCACGAAGCGGGGAAACAGAGGCTCAGAGAGAGGACAACCACCTCCACCTTTTTCAGTGTCCCACTTAGGAAATGAAGACAGGGATTCTCTGCCTGCCCTCACCTCCTCCCGGGCGGCCCTCGAAGATCACCCCCCACCCCCTACGCTTGGACCTTCTCTGTCCCCCGCACAGCCAAGTGCGCCGTCTCAACGCCCGTGCCCTCAGGCCTCCCCTCGCCTGGACATGCCCCCCGCCCCCTGCCGTCTCTGGTGCTAGTCTGAGCTGTTACTCAGTTCCTAGCTCAAATCTTGCTCCTCTGCCCCATCTCAGCTGCGCCCATCCCTGCCCCTCTCCATTACCTCTGTGTCTCTCCTGCATCTTGCTCTGGGCTCACGCCAGCATCCAGCACTCTCAGGCTTACTGCTTGTCGGCCTGTTTACTACCTGCCCCCCCAACCATGGGTGCAGCTCCCGGGGTGGGGGTCCTGCAGGAGGCAGGACCCCACCAAGTCTCTGCTGCTGGAGGAGGAAGAGTTGAGCAGAACCCAGCCCAAAACCCAGGGCTCCTGCCTTCCATACCCAGGTCCTCTCCTCCCCATCTGCTGGCACTATCCGCTGGATCCAAGCCCCATCCCGAACGGCCCTCCAGCAGCAGCAGGTGCGCCCGGGGCCTCCCTGGCAGCCGGCGACGGCGCCGCGGGTGAGGCAGGGGAGAAAGGTGACATCTTGGTTTTGCGGATGCGGAAAAGTGGTAGGAAGGGGGTGTTAGGTGATTTGCCTGAGGGGACATAGAGAGCATGGCAGAGCAGTGACCAGGGCCTGCCGTCTGAGGGGCTCCTCTGCGCCTCCACGCCCGTTCTCCCTGCCCATCCGCGGGGGTGGGGGACATGGGGTGTCCCACTCTGCAAAGCAGGCGGCCGGGGGTGAAGGCAGCACCTCCGTGGGCGCTCAGGCCCTCTCCCAGCGCCAGGCCTCCCCATGGGACCCTCGAGGCCCACGGCCCAGATCTGGCCTGCCTGTTGTCAGCCGGAAGAAAAGGGAGGCTCTGGCTTCCCCTCTGAGAGCCTCAGCATCTTCATCCAAAACCAAGGTGAGTGACCAGAGCCTTTCCACCCTCCCCAGGACTTGCTGGTTTAGTCTCAGCAAGAGTCTGAGCAAGACTCAGAGGTACCGACAGGAGCCCCTCACGGCGCCCAGGAAGGAGATGGGCCAGAACGGCCATGCTACAGCCCCACGGGTTCAGGGTACCAGCCCGTGAGGTCAGCCAGAACGAAGTGCAAAACCTAACCAGTCGCTCACTTGCCCGTGACCGAGTGACCGCAGGAAGGCTCTCCGCCTGGGTTCCTCTCCAGACAACACAGACAAGACCGGGGCTGCCTCCCAGGCCACCAGAGGAGCAGATGGCTTGGTAAAGGGCCTGCCCAGCCAGTCCTCATTCTGCCTCCCTCCCCGTGACCCTCGTCTGCTCTCTGCCCACTTCCCAGGAGCGTGAGAACAAATAGGACATAACGGGGGCTTCTTGGAAGGAAAACTCTATAAAAAGCCACAAGGCAATGGGATGACTTCCCTTGAAGACAGAGCCCTGGGTCTCCGCATCCCGGCCCCCATGGGCCTTACGCCAGATTGTCCCCTCCCAGCTCACGCAGGCACAAACCCAGAGGGACCAGGGGCAGCCCGGATGGTGAGGGGGCTGGTTTCTTGACCCGTGGCTCCCTGTGCCAGCTCATCCACCCCGCTCTGCCCACAACCTCCTTTCGCCTCTTCTGGGCCTTGGGAGGTTGTATGAGATCACGTCTGGGAAGTGCTCAGAGTTCCCCAGAGAGAAAAGAACAGAGGGATCCAAGGTGGGATTAATTATATATCAATGTGCTCGTTTATTAGCACTTCGATTTACTGCAAGGGCCAGAGTGGGACAAGCTTGGGGCCTGGTGTCCAAGAACCCGGGCTTGGTCCTGGGCCCAGGCATGCAGGCATGTCGCCGCCCCTTGGACCCCAGTTCCTGTGAAAGGGGGCTAAGTAACATCTGAGTGGTGGGGGGTAAAGTACGACACAGACGGGGTTTCCTTCCCCTACAAACGGGGTCGCCAGGCACCAGACCCACAGAGTTGCTGTGAGGAGCAACAGTCGGGTGCGGGACCCGACACATCGGGGTCGTTACTGTCGCTGTAGCAGCGATAAGTGGCCTGCAAGGACTGTCCATCCTGGGGCAGCACCCATCCCTGACCTGCCAGAGGGAAGGCCGTGGAGGGCCTGGCAGCCACGGCGACTTAAACAAGGTACAAGAGACCAAGGAAGCCCTTCCTCCCTGTCTGTCGTCCTCCCCAGCTCAGAGGTGGTGGCCAAGGGCCCCAGGCTCCCCACAGCTGGGAGCCAGACACACT
>CM053613.1:6796937-6820518 GCA_028646535.1 Procyon lotor
TGGATGGATGGATGGATAGATGGATGGATGAGTAGGTAGGTAGGTAGGTGGTAGAAGGGTGAGTGGGTGGATGAATAGGGAGTGGCAAGATGGACGGATGAAGAGGCAATTGGGGGAAGGAGAGGCCAGGTGAATGGGTGTATGGATGAACTCCCTCAAGGGGACAGATTCTCTTCTCTTGTTATTTGTGTCCAGAAAGTGCAGATGAGTTGCCCTAGTCAATAAGCACGCAAGCTTTCCTCTGAGATATCTGTGTTTATACTCCCGTAGTTCCCCAGTTCCCCAAGGAAAAAAACTAGTTACTACAATACCCATCAGGGAGCAGACACTTACAAATAGGCTGGTTTAATGAGATGCAAGGATCCCCCAATCCTCTGGGAATTACAGTCAAAATGCTGGTGATACCCAAGCGAATGGAGAATGAGGCGGGAATAGAAAAGCCTCCTAGTATTTCCCCTGGAAGCCGTCAGTCCTCCTTTTCCTCCCCATTATCACCGCCACCCAAAGCACCTTCACCATGACCTCCTTCACCACCCCATGATCACCCCATCACTGTTAGGGGTTGTTGAGACTCTGCAAATTGCACTTGCTCAAGTAAAAGGATGGGCTTATAGGCTCCCCTCCACGGGGGCAGGAACAACTTTCTCCTCCTCCCCCTCCCCCATCCCCCACCACCTTTCTTCTTCTACAACTTGCTTCTTACAAAGGACCTCAGCACATCCTAGTGGTGGCTGGCCTTCTAATCCCTGGGTAGTCCAGCCCCCATTTCCAGGCTATTTGCACCCATGACCCATTCCTGTATCTCACAGCAGAAGGAACAAGAAGGCAGGGAGGGCAGCAGTTTACAGAGGGAACAAGGGCTGAAATCCTGCCAGTAGGGGCCCTGGATAATCCAAAACTGGCTCCAGGTGCCCTAAACCCCAATTCACATGCATTACCTGGTCCTCACAATGGACTCATTTCTCTCCCCGGGAGAGTCTGACAGCTCAGCCTCCTGAGAGCTCTTCTCTCTCCTCCCCAGGCAGGCCAAGTTTGCGCTATTTGGGTAAACACTATTCCCCTTGCTTGTCAGCTGCAGGCTTATTTACCTGGTGATGAGACAGTGATTCCTTCCCACTCCAACACAGGTAGTGGGACTCAGGGTGGGAGCCAGCACCCGACAACCCTCAGGAAAGGGGACTTGGCATCTCACAACAGCTACGGGGACAGTCACATCCACGGCCACACTCAGGGTCCTCTTTGGACTTCTGCATCTGGGAACAAGCTAGAGCTAAAGTCAACATGCCCCAGAGCTGTGATTTCATCCAGTTATCCTATACCCCACATCTAAGCTAAAATAGAGTCATTGGATCTTCCGCAGCCATGAGCAGATACTCTATACTTTAAAACTCTGCATGCTTTGAGTCCCCCCAACCTTAAGCCCGTGTACCATGTTGGCCCTCCCTCCGTCAGGCTGCATGGAAAGGTGGTCACGGAGTCCCCTGCACCACGGGACGGTGCAATCGGGGGCTTGGTGCCCAGCTCTGGAATGCTGCAGTTGTCTTTCTGCCGGCAGGTCTGCCTTGATGCAGTCACTGGCCAAGCCGTCCCATTCTGCAGCTGCTGGGAGCCGAGAGTCTGGGGCAGGGCCCAGCTGCGCCAGCTGTCGGCGATAGGTTACACTATGGAGCTCGGCCGTGACTCACATTCCAGTACAGGGGAAATGTGCAAAAGTTATACACTGCCTTTGGGGTGCCAAAAATCATCTCGGTTTTGTCTTGCAAAATGTTCAGCTTGCAGAGCACGGGGCAGACGGAGGAAGGGGGTGGGAAGGAGGCGAGGGGAGCAGATCGGTCTCCAGTCGACGCTGCCTGTCACACACCCTCCGTGGCTCTAATAACAACACTCAGCGTTTAATCAGCCCCTTTGTGGAAGCAGACGATGTCACACTCATTAATTAGTTAATCTGCACACACACACACACCCCCCACCGGGAGAAGGAGCCATGTTATTATCCCCACTGGGACCCAGAGGGAAACTGAGGCCAGAGTGGGAATTTGACACCGAACTGAGAGAACACAGCCTGGCAGCTGGACCAGGACCAGTCTGTGGCTCATGGCCCCTTCCAACAGCCTCCCTGTTGTCCTCCTCCCACATTCCCGGCTTCGGTCTGCTCACAGCGCTGGTAGCTGTCGCCGAAAACACCTGGCCAAACTGTCAGCTTTGAGCCTGAAGGCATTCACGGGCGAGGGCAAGCAGGGCATTGGAGCAGAGAAAGTTCAGCTTGGTAGCTGGACTGGGCCAGGCCCCTAGGGAGTTCGTGCTCTGAACCAGACCCCTGTTCCAGTACGCTTCTTCCAAAAGGTTTCGGAAATGGGGGTGGAAATGATGGTGGTGACTCTCGCCATCACCAGAATGTCTTCTGTCTGCTTCCTGTTCAGACAGCTCTGGGTTTTGATTGTCTTTAGAACTGAAGGAAGGAAGAGTTTCACCAGGAGGCACCATCACGGCTCCATTGAATTGGAAATTGAGACCACCACCTGCATTTTGGGGGTCTTCATATCACACACACACACACACACACACACACACACACACACACACACACACACGGAGAGGGTGTAGGGGTGGAACCAAAGGTCCCCAAGGAGCACCTCCTACATCATCCTGCTCAGTGGTAAATGTAGAGGGATCCTTTACAGCTGGGATCACCCATGGCTCCGGCCCCCAAGGATGAAGACGGGTCAGTCCACCAGGCAAAGAATCCTGATCAGAGGAGACGCAGGCGGCAGCCCAGTGGAAAATAAAATAAGGAGTCAGAGGACAGAAGTCATAAACACCTTTTAGGAGGTTGCAACTGTTGCAAAAATAAAGAGTTCCGCCCCCTCCTTGTGTTTTCTTGCTGGTTACCGGAGGCACTGAGGATGGAATCATTAAGCCCTCCCTCCTTTTCTTTTTAAATAGGAATGAGCACAATTAAAAAACATTTTTCATATCTTTCCTTTTCCTTTCCCCCAATTTTTATAACAACAGTTAAGTCAAAGTTATATTTATATCAAACTTTAATGTGCACACAGATCGCCTAGGGATCTTAACCTGCTGAGAAACCCGGAGCTTGAGAGTCTGCATTTCCAACACAGTCCTGATGGTGTCAATGATACACTTCAATCAGGAAAATTTAAGAGACAGGTTGGTGGTGGTTAAATGTACCCTTTAATTCAGTTGTTAGATGCCCAGATGGACTCACTTGAGGAGAGTAGACTTGAGGAGAAATGGACATCTTGAAAATCTTGGACTTGGATCTTAACCATGACCCTGACCATGGAATGTTGGAACTCGTTTGGATGAATGGAAGGTGGGTGTGCATGCATGTGTGTATGTGTGTGTGTGTGTGTGTGTGTATATGTGAATTTGTGTGCACAGGGCAGCTAAGGAGTGGAATGTAGTTACTATGATTGACCACGGCCCAAGGTAGACCAATAAGATTCTTTCTTCTGGGAATCTAGAACTTGGAACCAAGACACAATAGATTTGGCAGTTTTTGTTTTTGTTTTTTTTAAAGATTTTATTAATTTGACAGGAGAGAAACACAGCGAGAGAGGGAACACAAGCAGAGGGAACGGTAGCGGGAGAAGCAGGCTTCCTGCCGCGCAGAGAGCCTGATGTGGGGCTCGATCCCAGGACTCCGTGATCATGACCTGAGCCGAAGGCAGATGCTTAACGACTGAGCCACCCAGGCGCCCCGATTTGGCAGTTTTGATTCTGATTAATTACAGGGATCTGGTAAAGGTCCCTAAATTGTTAGTGATACAGTCAATTCTTATAGCCTCCCTGACCCCTGCCCTTCCTGAGGCTGGGTGTGTGTGTGTGTGTGTGTGTGTGTGTGTGTGTGTAACATTTCCTTGAGTCCTCCCAGGAACCCCGCCCCAATATTTGTTCCCCCACCCACCCCATTTTCTTTCTTTCTTTCTTTTTAACCTAAGCTGGAGTTTGCCTTCAAAATAACACAAGTAACACAGAATTCCTTCTAGAAGTAGCTTCTGCTCTGGACTCAGTCTCACTTCCTGAGTGTCCAGATAATTTTCAGGCTGATGCTTCACGTCAGACCCCCCCCTCCCCTTACACATAGCTTCTTCTCCACTGTGGCTCCTGGCCACACTGAGCCCCTGCCAATCACCCTGTTTTCCTGGGATGACAGCAGAGGCCTTTCCTCTGCAGAAACACATTACTTCCCCCCCCCTTTTTTTTTTTGCCTCCGAAGAATTTCTACTGGAGCTTTGAGACCCAATTGGGTCATCTAGTTCCCCAGACCCAGCTCCCTCCCCCAGGGCTTGCTTGCTTACAAATGCCCCTTGTAAGGAGCCCTCTCTACTTAGCTCCCACCCCCAACACCCTGAATTGGGGTTTGTCTACTCCCCTGTAGACTGAGCTCCCTGAGGGCAGGGCCTGGCTTCTGCTTCTCTCTGCCCACTCACTCTCCGCACTCCCCACCCTCATTAGCACAATGCATGGAGACTGTAGTGCTCCCATCTCAAGAGTAGCTCTCAGGGAAGGTGTGTTAAGTGATTTACAGCTTGAATGAATGGGTGTGTGTGTGTGTGTGTGTGTGTGTGTGAAGCCAAATTGGAGGGGAGATTTTCTTCATTTACCAAGAATTCACAATTGCCCAAGGGCCCCTTCGGATGCCAGGCAGGATGCTGGGCACTAGGGGGATGGGGAATGGGAGCAGGACACAAGTGATGGAGTGTTCCCACACCTCACGGACCACTCAGTCACCCCCCCCCCAGGAGGTGGAACCCATCTCTCCCTTTCCTCCCCCTAAATGAACCAGTTCTCCAGTGATCCTACTTGCTTTTTTACCTCTCCCACGCTACACCCGGTCACGCGGGGCCTGAAGGAGGTGGACCCAGGCGCTCCCTTCCCCGCGTGCCGCACGGCGGGTCCTGCCCCTCCTGGCCGCCTACAGAGCGCGCCCCGCCGCAGCCGGGGAGCCCGGCGCCCACCGCCCCCACGCCGCGGGCCCGCGCCTGCGGAAAGCTCAGCTGGCCCCGGCCTCGGCGCCGCTCCCCTCCCTGGCACCAGGGGGCGCTGCCGCCCCACGACCGTCGCCATGGTCACCGCTGGCGGCGGAGTGGGGTTTACGTAAAGGACGCAGCGTCCCCCGGGGGGCGGAGGCGGCCTTCGCGCCGGCGCCGGCGCCCTGCGGAAGCGGCGTTAGTGAATCGGGGCCTTGGGGAGCCCAGGATGGAGGTGGCGGTCGCGGCGGCGGCGGCGGGCCGAGCCCTGCGGAGGGCGGGAGGTAAGGGGGGCGGCGGGCGCGGCGGGCCCGGCCCCGGGCGCGGGCGCGGTGCGAGCGGGGCGACGGGCTGGGCAGTGTCCAGGGCGCGCGGTGGCCGGCCCGACGGGTCCGCCGGCAGAGGTGCGGCTGCCACGGGCGCCGGTGGCAGGTGTGAGATCCGCGGAGCTCCTGGCACCGGTGCGGGGATGGTGACACCCGTGGCGCGGGCGTGGGCAGCGTGGGGCTGGCACAGGCAGCGTGGCTTCCCTGGCACGGGTGTCAGAAGGCTGACCCCCACCCTGGCGTGGCGGCGGCCGCCCAGGTGTAAGGCGGGTGCAGCCCTCCCCGCAGGTAGGCGGTGGGCACAGCACTAGGACTAGTTCGGCGTGACAGTGGCCAGTTGGTAGGCGCGTGGCGGTGCACCTGGCGCGGGGACTAGGGTGTTGGATGGTCTGGCCTGACATGGTCTGGAATGATGGCACCTGGACTCGGAGAATTGGTGTCCTCGGCATGACAGGAGTTCCTGGTGTGACTGTGAGAACCGGCCTTGGCACCCCGCGGTGGGGGGCGACTCCGTGGCTCCTAGAGCCTGGTGGACGGGATGCGTAAATGTCCATCCTGCCGCTCTGGTGATGATGAGGGGCATGGCCTCTGTCCCCCGGGCCCCCTTCGAATGCCCCTTCGGTACACCAGATTGAGGAGGGAGAAAGGCTGGGAGAAGGTTGGCGTCCTTTATAAGGGACCTGAAAGAGAGATACCAGGAGGTGCTTCTACCACGAGGAACCCAACGGTGACCCAGATGGAAACCTGACCAGGTACTAGCCTTGTCCTGGGCTCATGTATTCACCTGGTTTCGGAGAAGGAGGAAGGGGGGTGGGGGTGGTTCTCAGCCTCGATCGCTGCACTTGAACATGTGTCACGAGAAATGTGCAGGACTGAGAGGTGACCTGTGTAAGAGCACGGGCAAAGGTGGGACACCATTTATCTGCACTATCCGGGCCCCGTCTTCACTTTGGGTTGATGGTTCACTCCGGGGTATCTGGGAGTTGCCTCTTTTCTTTGATGCTTAGAAGCCTTTGGGTCCAGAGGATCGTTGGAGGGCTGGGGGGGTACTTGAAAGATGAATCTGCAGCCACTGGGGGTGCGTCAGGGTTGCATCTGCTCCCACCCATCTTTTGGGAAGCTTTGGGTGAAGGTCTCACTCGGCCTCACGTGGTGTCTGCCTTGCAGAGGGACAATTTGCAGAGCTCCGGGGAAGTCTTTGGATGCGGGGGACATCTTTAGGACTTTGTGGATCTCTGGGGGGCAGCGGAAATGGGGTAGAAGAATAAATAGGGTGAACTTGCGCTGGGCCTGGGGAAGGCCTTTAGGAGACCTGAAGAACGACATGGAGGGTGTAGGAGACTAGGGTGGTGGGTGATAGCTCGTTTGCCAAGGTGGGTGCTTGGAGATGCCCCTGAGATTCCTTAAAGCTGGCGTGTGGTCCCGTGTACCTGGAGCCAGAAGACTGACACTCCAGTCTTAGCTGTGTGACCTTGGGCGGGTGGCTTTACCTCTCAGATCCGTGTCACCAAGCGGTCGTGGAGGAGGAAAGGACATGGTGCACGTGGAAATCCTCTGTAAACAGTGACAGGCCGAGCAAAGGTCGGAGGTCCTCACCAGGTAGGGAGACCAGGGTGGGCGGCGGTAGAAGCGCAGGCCTAGAATGTGACTGGGGGGCAAGGCCGCCGGAAGGTCGGGAGCCTGTCACAGGGAATTAGAGGCCCTGAGTGTAAAGACTCCTGGTGGGGGAAAAGTGGGATCTGCTGGCTCTGTGAGTCAGCTGCTGAGCTGGAACCAGGCCCCAGGTCTCCCGAGGACGGTCCTGAGCGTGCGGCCGCAGCAGCGGTGCTGTGTCTCCTGCAGGAGCGGTCGGGGCGAGAGGAAGCCCCCGCTTGTGCTGCAGGCCTCGTGGCCGCACAGGGCCGGGACATGTCGGTGGCTGACGGATCTGGGGGACCCGGGTGGCGGGGAGACTTGGAAGCGTGTGTGTCTTCTCTTGAGAATTTCCTTTGGCTCTGGGTTCTGAGGCCGGGGGCGGGGAGCAGTCGCATCAGCGTTTTTTGGGGCCGTGGCCTGCGGAAAGCAAAGTGGGTCAGAGCCACCAGAGTGGGTGCAGGGCTGAGTGGGCCTGCCAGAGAGGCTGGGGCGCTGGGGGGTGCCAAGGGACATGGGGACAAGGAGAAGGGGGATGTGGGCCCCCTCTGAGGGGCGTGGCACAGATTCCCAGGACGTCTCACCCCACACGGCCCCACTTCTGTCTGAAGGGCCTTCCCACGTGGGGAAAGTGAGGGTGGCTGCAACTCGCTTTGCCTCCCGCCTCCGGGGGCCTAGTTCCTGACAACAGACCCCATGAGCTCAGGCCCACTGCTCAATCACTCCGCGGGACTGTCTGTATTAGCCAGCAACCCCCGCCACCGGCTTGCTCCCCAAGGCAGAAGGTTTTCGCCCCCGTCCAGGCCGCAGTGTCAAGCCTTGTGGGTAGAAGAAGGACACAGCTCCATCAGACCTAGTGAGCTGACTTTTCCATGCTCTGGGACGCACCCTGCTCCCCCTTCCCCACCTGTGGCTGCGGCGTGGCCCCCCGGCTCGAGCTTCCTGGACTGTTCCTTCCCAGGCTGGTGGGAGGGGTCCCAGGCCAGTCCCACAGGCTCCCCGCAGCGCCCTTCTCTGCCTCCCCTGGGAGTGGCTCACACTTCAGCTCCTGCCTGGAGAGCTCGCCACAGAGCAAGCCGACCCGCTAAGAGGCAGCCCGGAGCCTCCCCGTTGTGAATATTCAGCACTCGCATCCCCTCAGCTCACCCTCCACACCTCTGCCCTGTTTGTTCTGATTTGTGGCTCAGCCTTATGGTCTTGGGCTTGGGGAGCCCTTTGCAGCCACCCCGTGCCATCTGCTTGGGGCGCTGGGACTCTGCCCACCAGAGCTGGGTGGCAGGTGGGGCAGAGAGGAGCCGAGGAGGAGCTGGCCTCTGTTCCCCAAAAGCAGAGCTGAGTTTTCTTCCGCGTCTTCACGGTTTGAGCCAATAGGGAGTCCAGCCAGGTCACCACCCCTTGTCCTTGGGCACAGGGGCCGCTTTGGGGCAGCTTCCAGCTGGGGCAGGGGCCTCGTCCTGCAGACGTGGGCATCACGGGCAAGCAGCGCTCTGGAGCCGAGACATCTTCAACTCTGGTCCTCAGTCCTGTTTCCATCGCTTTGTCCACGTTTCTCCAAAAGTTGCTTGAGTCAGCTCCTGGCAGCCTTCGTTCCTCAGCTGCCTCATGAATCGTGGTGCCCGGCTCCTCTGCTTCGGGGTGCCAGGGAATCGGGCATCTCTGGACGGAGGATTCTGGTCCAGGGCTGAGTGTGCCAGGCCAGCCGGCCACGGCTGAAGGCACCTCCTGTCATGGGAAGCCACTTCTCCCCCCAGCCCTCCTGCCAGGGACCCGAGGGGGACCTGAGGGTTGAATCACCTGTTGGCCCGACGCTCCACCTGAGTGCAGCTTCTCGCTGGAACTGCTTTCCGCTGTAGCAGAGCGAGCAGGGAGCGCTGGGGGAGATAGCCACGAGTGTGTGGTCAGAGGAAGATAAATCTTTTAGAACCGCCGAGCCCAGGACACTGCCGGATGTGGTTACCTCCCCAGTGGGCAAGGCTGGAAACCGTTTATCTTGATTTTCTTTTTTCCTCTCTGATGCCGACTTTGGCTGGGCTGGATCTCTCTGGGGCAGACTGGGGAGTGTGTGTGTAGGTGAGGACGACCCAGGAGGCTGCGGGCCGGTCCCCTGGGGAAGGGGGGACCTTGGCCATGGAGGTAGAGGGAGCAGTCCAGGAGATGAGGCAGAGGGGAGTGCTGTGGCCACAGGTGAGGGTGTCTGGCTGGACCGCCCAAGCCCCATGGTTGAGATGTGCAGGGGTGGGGCTGCTTCCGAGGCAGGGCCGCCCGGGGATCGCACGTGTGTGTAGCCGCGTGTGCCCGGAGCTGTCTGTGGGAAGTGCAGGCTGAGGGGGTGTGGAGCGCCTGGTGGTGTGGGAACTTGTGGGCTCCTGTGTCTGGCTGGCCCGGTGTCGGTGGGTGTGAGGAGCGGGGCGTTGCTGGGCCCCACGGAGCAGGAGAGAACAGTGGGAGCGGCGGGAGGGGGGGTGGGTAACGTCTCCGGTGTGATTCCTACGGAAGGAGCCTTTCTGTTTTCTCCGTATTCCTTAGAAGGAAGCCCAGGCCGGAGGTGTGGCTCTCCAGTGCCCATATGTGCTCACTCATGCCTGGGTCCGTGCTCCCGCTCAGGCCGCCCTGGGAGGCAGCTGGGGATGGTCCCCCCCGGGCGGCAGAAGAGAGCCTGGTGGCCGTGGGCATTAGGAATTGGGGCTCTGCAGTCAGACAGACCCGGATTCGAATCCTCGTACCTCTCTATACCTCAGTCTTGTCATCTAAGATGGGGACGGTAAAACCTCCAACCAGGGTGGTTGCAAGAATTCCACGACCTAGCAGTGTCTGGTGAGTGGAAAGATCATGCCAGAAGCAAGAAAAGGCACACACGCATGCATGCACATGCACGCATATGCACGCACACAGAGGCATTTTTGCTCTTATAGTCAGAATGTTTTCTATAGAAAAGCAGTTACATCATGATCTGCATACGTTAGTACCAAGGAAGATGTCATAGGTCATGACCTTTTGCTTTATAAGGAGAAGTTAGCTGCACCTAGCCCTTGGCATGAATAGAATCTTGCTTATCTGTCAACAGAATCCTGAACAGGAATAATGTCCTGACCCCTGGGGATAGTTTTCACTTGGAATTCATCAGTAGTCCTCTCTTGAGTACCTGCTGTGGTTGGGCTTGGTGAGGCCGCCGAGAAGAATTTTCTTCGGCACAGACTCTGCCTTCCAGGTATTTGAGGTCTAGAAGATTCGGAGATGAGGATCTCTGCCACAATTCTAGGAGAGGGGCCGCTCGAGGTCAAAGGAGATTGAGGAACTCGAACGAGGGAGGTCAGCAGAGACTTGGGTGGCGATGGCCTTTAATCTGGGCCATCAGGTGGTGGTAGAGGAAGTGGCAGCAATGGGGGACGTGGCTGGGAATGTGAGGGGCTGGCGGGCTGCGGTCTGGCTCGAGCACAAGGCGCACGGAACGGAAAGCCGCAAAGGCTGGGCTTGTGGAGTGACTTGGAGCTGGGGCCCCGGGGCCGTGCCAGCAGGGTTGCAGGTTGGGTGGGTCGGAGACAGGGGCAGCCACCGAAGCGTTCTGAGCAGGAGGGTAGGGGCACGTGGGTGCCCCCTCCCTCCATAGGCATCTGGCGGCAGGTGCCCGGAGTCGGGAGGCTAGCTGGCGCCGGGGCAGTTCTCGGGTTGGGAGGGCCCTGCGGAGGAGAGGGGAAGGACCAGCCTCCCTGCTTACGGAGGGGAGATAGAAGCCAAGAGATCTGTCAGTTGGGTCAGTAAGAGTGGGCCTGGGATTGGAGCTGGGCCCCGGAGTCTTGCCCTGGGATGCCTTTCCCACACGTGCCTTTCCCTTGTCTTGATCTGACTTGGGAATCGGAGGAGAGACTCTCAGGGCCCCCGTGAGGCTGGCGGTTCTGCCCGCAAGGCTGTTCTCATCCCCGAGGACCCATCGAGGGGGTTCCAGTGTTCCTGGCATTTATTTCCAGGCGTTTGATCATTTTCTCACCAAATTACCCCTTGAAATTTCGCCTGCCTGAGTTCAGCCCAGGAGGTTACTATTCTGGGAAGTTCCATCAAAACCCTTGCAGCATCGAGAGCTCTCAGAGCTGGGGGGCAGGTGGGAGGAGAACGAGGCTTGTCTTCACCTGGGTTTGGGGGGCCGCCACTTCCCGCACCTCACCGGAGATGCTCCTGGTCGCGAAGCCTGCCGCCTGCGGGCAGGGGCTGGGGAGGGGGAGGCAGGGGCAGAGGAGGGGGAGGCAGGACAGCGCTTCTCCTTCATCCCCAAAAAGCCCCTTGTCGTTGCCTCTCCTGGAGCCATTTAATTAATTCATGATTGATGTTCCTGGACTTACTTGAGGTTCATTTATTATTGACGCGCCTTCATTATATACAATTCACCCTGTACTTTTGAGCGCACGGCTGCTCCAGCTGGGCCGGCCACACGCTGGGGTGAGCGCTGTGGGGCTGCTTCTCCGGGCCTCACCCCGCTCACCCCTGGGGACGGAGCCCTGCCCTCGGCTTTCGTCAGACTCTCTCAGGTTTGGGGGTCCTCTGTGTCTGGGGGCTTTGCTCAGCCACAACATGGTAGTAATAAGTATGGTTTTCATTTTGGGAACGTGGGGGACCTAACCGGGCACGGTGCATTCTCGCTCACTCTTTCACCGCTTCGGCCTGCAGGAAGCTCAGGGAGCACACGCTGCAGGGAGACCGGGAACCAGGCGTGAGCCCAGAACCCTTGCCTCCCCTCTCCGATCCCTGCCTCTCCTTCGGGCCCCACACGGATGGTTCCCCTATGAAGCCTTTCTTCTGCTCCCCTGAACTCCAGCACCGGCCTAACTAACATTAGGGCCCGCAGCCTCCCTGAGAGTATGTGCTGTTAAATTTGGTGGCTTGTCCCCCTCCCTAATCCGTAGCCTCATTGAAGACTAACAATAAGGGCCAGATAGTGCTTCCTGGGGCGAAGATGGCGGGCTGCGCTAAGCACCTGTCCTGCATTAGCTCATTTAATCCTCATGAGCACCCCAAGGGGCAGGTGATGTTAACCCATTCTGCAAACGAGGTTTAGCAACGTGCTCTGGGCACTCAGCTAATAGGTGGCAGAACCAGGATTTGGACCCCGGCAGGCTTTTTTTTTTTTAATTTACTTACTTGACAGAGAGAGATCACAAGCAGGCAGAGAGGCAGGCAGAGAGAGGGGGAGAAGCAGGCTCCCTGCTGAGCAGAGAGCCCAATGCAGAGCTCCATCCCAGGACCCTGAGATCGTGACCTGAGCCGAAGGCAGAGGCTTTAGCCCACTGAGCCACCCAGGCGCCCCAGGTACGGGGCGCTAACGGATTCTTTTCCTGCATTCCCTCTCTCTCCATCTCCTTGGGCCTGTTTGTTTATCAGACGTCTGTGTGTTTATCCTGTGGCCACATCATCCTCCTTCTCACATCTGGCTGGAAGTGTTGGCCTATACGGGGGCCCCCTCTCTTGCTTTGGGGACCAGGAGTGCCCATTCACATGGGATGGGTGATTTTAGGGAGACAGCAAGGCGTGTGGAGGGCCCTGGACCCGGATTCTGCTCCTGGCCCAGCCGGGCAACTTCAGGTGAGTCATTCGGCTTCTCTGAGCTTCAGTTGCCTGTTTGTATATCAGCAACCGTGGTATTTATTCTCTCCCTCAGCGGCTCTGCTCATGGTCAAAGGTGATGAGGGGTAGGAAAGACTCTGTAGGAATCAGGGGTTAGCTTGCTTGTGCGTGAGTTCTAAGAGCAGGCACGAAGGCCAGGAATACCTCAGGCTGGATGCAGAAACCCAGGCCGGGGGATCTGTACCCACCTTCTGAGCTGCCCTGGGTGGGCTGATGTGCTCCATGGCTTGCCAGCTGGCAAGGATTTGCTCCAGGAACCTGTGTGGCCAGGAGCTGGGTGGGAGGTCCCTAGAGCGGGCGCCAGGCCGCAGTGTGATGTCCCGGTTGGCTGAATGGTCCCTAGGTCCCTGGAGGTGGTCCCTCACGCACTAGGTCCTTGGGTTGTATGCAAGTGCACGGAGCCCTACTGGCAGCTCTGGGCCCCGCTACCCCTCTCATCTGGGCAGCCTGACTAGGTCAATTCAGGTTAGGTTTGGTGAGGACAGAGGATAGCTTGGCAAGCAGCTGCTGGACCTCCCCTCACCCCTCAAAAATGCGGAAAGCCCGGTGAAGAGGTGAGCCCTGCGTTTGTTCCGGAAAGTGGTGAGGCCGGCCGCCTCCCGATGGCAGGGTTCCCAGGGCCTTGGCCAGAAGTCTGCTGCTTTCTCATCAGCCTGGGAAGCTCAGCGCGGGCTGCCAGGGCCCCCAGGGGCCTGGAGAGGCGGACAGAGGTCTGAGACGGTGGGTGAGGGGAGAGGTAGGCCTGGCATGGCTGTTGGAAGTCCGTGGCCAGGCTGCTGTTGGGTGACGTTCGGCTGCACTCCCCGTTCGGACTCCCACCACGGGGATTCCATCGGGCTCCCCAGGCCCGCCCTCCAGCCAGCTCCCACCTCATCCCTGCGCCCACGCTGCCGCGGGCCAGCTGTCCGGCTGCAGCTTCGCGCCGGCCGAAGAATCTCCCGGCAGCCCCGGGCCCGGCAGCGGAGGGGGCTGCCTGGGCCTGTCCCAGCTCAGCAGCGGGCACCGGTCGCCCTGCGGGGGTGGCCTCCCAGTCCGCACCTGCCCGCCTCCACCCTGTGGTTCCTTTGGTTATCCACCTCTGACTTGTTCTCTCTCTTTCTAAATTCAGCGTAGCTCAGGCCTGCAAGCGCGGATGTTAGTGTAAGGATGGAGTTTTATTTGGGTCCCCTACTGCCTGGGCAGGTCACTGGACCTCTGAGCCTCAGTTTCTTCATCTCGAAAATGGGAACCCTCATGGAATATGGCACATGGGGCTGTGGTCAGGAGCCAGTGAGATACCCCCTTGGAAGTTCTGCCCGGGGCCAAGAACATCTCCTGGACTGCAGAAACGTTTCGTGCTGTCATTAATCACCACTATTGCTTCAGCTCTTCTGTGTCAGCCCAGGTGGGCACCAAGCGGAGAGGACCCCCCCTTACAGAGGCTGCTCCCTTTCTCCTCTGAGGCCAGGCAACCCCAGCATAGCCCCTACACTGCAGGCCGGTCCCTTGGGCTCCCGCCTCTCCCCTCCTGCTTCTGGGCCACTTCTCAGGGCGGGCCGTGTCCCACCTTCCCTCTGGCATCTTACCCTGTCCCTGCCCCAGCCCTCTTTTAGGCCAGCTCCCATCGCTCCCACCCTCCCCCTTCCTTTTGTTTCCTCTCCTGGTTGGTTTCCTTCCCCTTGGCACCTGTTCTTTCCGGCCACTTTTCTTTGTACATCTTCTCCTCCCTTGAGGCCTCTGGAGGAAGCCAGTGTCTTTCCTCAGAGACCCTCCGCCTCTCTTGTGCAGAGTGGCGGCCTCTGAGCCCCTCCAGTTGCACCCGGCTGGGGGAAGCTGGCCCGGGGGCCAGACTGTGGCTCCTGAGGGTGGGGGTCACTCGACCCCCTCGGCCAGGAGCACTGGCAACCTTGACGAATCCAGACTCCCATAGCGTCCACCTCCAGGCCTGGGAGCCTGCCGGGCGCACAGCCACTCCCGGGGCTGCAGAACGAGGTCCCTGCTGCCAAAGGGGGCGGGTGGGCAGCCACGGTGAGCCCACTGAGCCCCAGCTGAGGCTGGAGGTGCCAGTCCCAGCAAATCCTCTTCGGCTCTAAGGACATGTGGAAGGAGACTAGAGTCAACCCCCGGTTCCTGGAGCCAGAAAACCGCTGTATCTGGAGTCTCTTTCCTTCTGGGAAGTCAAGGAATTTGTCTCAAGAGGTCACTTCAGTTTCACACCTTCGACAAGAACTTGGTCTTCCTCTGCCTCCTTCCCTGGGGCGGGTGCCAGGCTATGGAGAACGGTTTTCCCCCTCTGTCCACCGGAGTCTCCCCGGGACATTTATCAAGCGCCTGCTGCAGGCAGAGCTCGTGCCTAGAGCTGAGAATAACAGTTCTCACCTCATCCTCAGGGAGTTCCCAGGTTGGGGACTGAACTAGACAGACAGACGGATCGGCAGCAACGTGAGCACACGCTGCCCAGCCGGTCTTCTCCGCCAGGCGTGGTACTGAGTGCTTTACACGTAGAAGTTTGTCGGATGCAAAGACCAGTGACAGTGGGCAGTGCCCCCCATGCCCCCCCCCAAGGAAGGAGGCCTTTGTATTTTACAGGAGAGGGGCAGGTCAAAGACCTCAGCTTCCTCAGAGAATTGAAGGGACCCGCTAAAGGCCATAAATTTGCCGCTGGCGGATTGGGACTCAGACTCTCATCTGTCTGGGCCCTGCTCTCGGGGTTCCTTCTTGCTCTCCGACCTCACATCGGGTGGGGGGACCCTCTGAGCCATGGGACGAGCAGGCTCCTACAAAAGGAAGGCTCCCTTTGGCCACCCTGTTGCTGGGAGAGTGGCCTCCCCCACCGCCAGGAAGCCCGGTCATTTCCCCGTGTAGGCTGTCGGGGGCTTGCAGCCGCCTACCCCCCCAGACCCCGCACCCCTCCGGCCTTGGCAGGCTTTCAGGTGCACACAGGATCGTTCCTCTCACCCCGTGTGCCCCCTGCCTGTAAGGTTGAGCTCTCGCCGGTTCTTCTCCACGCTGCCTGCCTGGCCCACCGTACCATTTGATAAATGGGCTAATGGAGGGCCCCTGTTCTCTGGAGCTGCCTTCCCCACTTCTTGGCCCCTTCGGAGAACCTGGGCCCCCTCCCTTCCCCAGGTGAACCCTGTTCAGCAGGCTTCGGCAGCGGTCCCTAAGCCGGGCACCCAGCCCACCACCTGCTCTGTACTTAATAAAAGTTTAACCTTAATGGTGTAACGAACTCCCAGCATAAAGCAGCTGGAGCAGAGCATCCTGGGATGCATAAATTACAGGAGCCCTCTGAAGTTGTACTTGGAAATGGCAGCAACTGGAAGGTTGAAAGGGGCCGGCCTCGCTGGGCTGAGCCCAGCTGTCTTCTGCTTCCTTTCAAAAGGCACACAGAACTGAGTCTGGCTGTGAAAAAAAAGAACGTCCTCAGACCAAACCGAGTTCCTGGTTCCTCCGCCCCACTTCCCATTTCCTGCCCCCCGACTGTTTCTGCAGAGCCTGTGGGCTTCGGAGGCGGGACCCCCACGCAGGCCCTGCCGGATCCGGGATCCGTGTCGCAGAGCGGGGAAGGCGGGCACGGCACACGGCGGCGGGGGAGGGGGGCAGGCTCACTGGCTCACTGGGTCCCAGGGGAACCTACAGAGAGATTTCCCTCGTCTCCCAGGGTCCCTCTGTAGAGTGGAGAGTTTGATCCCCCCCCCCCCCACCGGGTGGTGGGTCTTCAGCCGGGGAGCCCCCGGGAGTGCTGGGAGGTGGGCTTAGGAGCTCAGCCTCTGAAGCTGGGCCATCTCCTTCCTGCTCCCTTTCGTGCCGCAGCTCCTGCTTGTGGTACCTGTGAGACCTTAACCCAGTCATCGAACCTCCTAGGCTGCACCTGTCAGATCAGGGGACTCACTGGCCTACTTCTGGGGAGTGTCAGGAGGCTGGTGTGGGATGCTGCTTGTTAGTGGCTCAGGGCTCAGCGTGGCGCGGCCTTAACGGGCACGCAGATCACCGGGGGAGCTTGCAAACGCCATCCCTGCGGAGGCTGGCTGGGCTGCCAGATCTGCTCTGAGGGATGCGGCTCACGGACCGCAGCTTGAGTGGCCAGGACATGGTGTCTGACCCATGGAAGAGCTCCGTGAGAGCTGGCTGGGATTGTCGCCCCCCCCCCGCCCCCCAGCGGAGTGCCCATCACCTGCACCTGCTGCTTTAGTTCCGTGCTGCTGAGTGGGGCCCATGGGCCGGCGGCAGCAGCACCTGGGGACAGGTTAGCCACCCAGAATCTGTGTCTCCCGGCCCCCGACTCAGGATCTCTGGGGGTGGAGCCCAGGGACCCATGGTTTAACCAGCTCCCAGGTGCTCCTTATGTTTGAGGCGCTCAGGGGTCAGCCGTGGTGGGGCTTGCTCCAAATATAGGTCCCTAGGCCCTACCCCGGACCAGTGGGTTCAGAATTGCTGGGCGGGGCCTGGGAATCTGCATTTACCCACGTCCTCACTGCCATTCCGGCTGAGAGTCCCTAGGACTTGCTGTGGAGAAGAGCAGGGCCCCCTGCCCACCGCCGCCCCACCCTCCCCACTTTGTGCAGGAGGCTTTGCCTCTGCTGAGGGGGGTGTGGAGAAGGAGCGCTAGGTAGGGGGCCCAGAGCCCGTCCCACCGGGGAGCTGGAGCTGCTCTGCCTTGGGCCCAGCTGTGGGCTTTTCTCACAGTGAGAAGAGGGCAATAGCCACCGGTGGGGAATGGGTCGAATGCACTCACGTCCGCCAGGCACATGGCATGATCGACAACAATGAGGGAAGATGGGGCCAGAACAGTGGGTAATGAGCAGAAATGTTCACCTTCTCTACTCGGTGGAAAAAAGCGGCAGGTGCAGAAGGATCCCATATTTGGACAGAGGAAAGATTAGACGGATGTTAATAGTTAATCATTTTCCTAGGAGGATCATGGTGACTTCTGTTTCTCTCCTTTTTTTTTTTTTTGTTTGTTTGTTTGTTTCTGTGTTCTACAGAAAACTTGCATTTGGTCATAAGAAGAAAGTAGACACAGATAAGCGTGGGTGGCCCAGGGTCCTCGGGTCACCTTTGCCAGTGAGAGGCCCAGACTCTCAGGATAGTGCTCCTCCCGCTTGAGCAACCTGCCGAGGTGACCTTCACGGCGGTCCCCCTCACCTCCGGGCTGTGACCTCGCTGTTCCCTGCCCCCCCCGCCCCCATCCTTCCCAGTGTTTCTCCCACTCTTTTTACTTTCTTTCTGCTTCGAGGCTTCCCTGGCAGGGGCAGAGAGCACTTCATGCAAGGGCAGCCGGGAGGGGAGCACAGAGGGGTGGGAGCTCCCTGCCCGCAGCCTGCAAGCCTCTAGCCGGGTTCGCTTTTGATCAGGGGGTCCCCTCAGCAGGCAGAGTCCAGCACATAGGACGTGTCCGGGAAGTCACGGTTGGATGGCGGTTTGGATGCAGCCGGGGACCCAACAAGACCTAGAGCTGCGCTGACCTTGGGCACTCTCGCAGGCTTCTCTGGGCTTAGGACTCTCGTCTCTAAGGTTCGTGGAGGCTTGAGCTCTGCTTCCCCCCAGGCCCTTCCAGCTCCAGTGTGTGGGGAGTCACAGACCTTCCCACTCCTGCCCCCGCACCTGGTGTTTCCTCACAAGTTGAACTATCCAGGAAGACCCCACCCGTCTGTCCCAGCTGCGCCGTGAGAGTGTGTGCAGGAGCGGCTGATCGGGGCCAGGCCTCCAGGCCAGGGCGGCGGCAGGGAGGGGACCCAGTACCAGGGGGCACCAGGCAGTCCTGAATCTGATCGCGGTCCCTCTCGAGCCCCGGGTAGCCTCTGTGCTGCCTGTGGCTCAGACGTCTGCTTTCCAGCTGCTCCTGGCCGGAGCTGTCTCGATCCCAGTGCCCTCTGCCTGGCTTGGCGGCCCAGATACCCCGCCCCCTTCCATCAGGCCCCAGCAGCCCCAAGTCTCTGGCCCTTTCACCTGCTGTTTTCCAGTGAGTGGCTCAG
This sequence comes from Procyon lotor, assembly GCA_028646535.1. Lineage (NCBI taxonomy): Eukaryota > Metazoa > Chordata > Mammalia > Carnivora > Procyonidae > Procyon > Procyon lotor. The sequence continues at coordinate 6,815,460 of CM053613.1, forward strand.
GGAGCAGGGAGGGGAGAAACCCATTCAAGCCATTTGTTTTAAAGACACTTAAGTAAACCCATGGGGTTTGTGTGGCCGCATCTTTTCAGTCTTCTTTCAAAGAAATGGATGGGTTTCTGGGCCTCTCCCACCACCGGCTTCCCAGCCTGGCGAGTGGAAGAGGCCCAGGCTTCAGGAGGAATTTCGGAGAGGGGAAGCCCTGCCAGTGTGGGAGGATCAAAGGGGTGGGGAGGCAGGGGCAACCTGAACTTGAGCTTCATTTCCCTACCTGTGGAGGGGCATCTGTCCAGGTAACCTGAAGGGTGTGCCTGCCGCCCGTGCCCTCCTGAGTGTGTTCTTTCCTGGCCCAGGGAGCCTGCAGAAATCAGCTTTGCCAGCCAGCCAGAGGCAGAGTGGGGAGCTAATGGTGGTGCTCAGCACACAGCCCTGCGAAGGCAGAGCTGAGGGAGGCAGGGCTCTGTGCTGGCTGGGGTCTGGCCCAGGTACAAGGTGCGTTTGCCTCCGGGGTTCTGGGAGGCTCTCTGTGGGGCAGGAGAGAACAAGAGAGCCTTACTTCCCTGCCTTTTTCTTCCTGGTAGTGATCTGTTCAGCCTCCAGCCCTGTGGAAAGCCTTCTCTGTCCACTGTGGGCTGACAAGGGTCCCCACTCTGGGGTCCCCAGCATCTTAGCTTCGTGGCCTCTGGCTTGCATGAGGGTTTCCTTGTGCACTGTGAGCTCCTCGGGGATCGGGCTTGCCACCTCTACGCTCTGATCCCCAGAAGCTCCTTCTTAAGGTCTCATCGAGTGCATCTGAAGTCCCAGCTGGCACCCCCAGGCCCTGGGTCTGGTCTCCCACCCTGGTCTCGGAGCCCACTGAGGCGGGGGCGGGGGGAGAGGGGAGGAGGATGGACAGGCTCAGAACATCACCCCCCCACCCCATTCTCCTCTCCCATGCCTTGGGCAGGAGTCAGGCTGGAAGGGGATGGGGGAATGGGGTAGACAGTGAGGCACCGGCCAGAATGTGCCACAGGACAGACCGAGCCTGTAGCTGCTCCAGGCGGGATCTCGCAGACCCCCTCCCCTGCAATGAAGTGGCTGCTAATACCAACCGGTCTAGCTGGTTTGTGGGGACCTGGCCTGGTTTCTTGAGGGACAGGATGTCCTGCTGGGAGCAGCCTTTGTGCCTGTCCTTTCTGCCTTCCCCTTTCAGGCTCTTAGGCTGGTCCTGGCTTGTTTTCCTCCTTGCCCTCTTGACCCTGCCCTTCCTGAGGTGCGGGGGCAGCACGTGGTGGGGGTGCCTGGGCAGGAGTCAGAGGCCAGGGCCTCCCAGGAATGAGCTGCAGGTGTCTGTGACCCTGGTGCGCCGAGACCCTGGCAGCAGGACACCCAGTGGTTGGGGGGAACAGGTCCCAGGCCAGGCGCTGGCAGGAGCCGTGGGAGCCACACTCCCACCTCCTCCCCACCCGCCGAATATATGGACCCGGAGGCCTGAGGAGGCCCCAGGGCAGCGGGGAGGACCGGGCCTTATGGCACGGCTCCTGGGCGCCGTGACTCCTCTTTGCCACCGCTGCCAGGCTCCCCTGTCAGGGAACAGGAAATGGTGGTGGGGGAGCCCGGGTGTTCCTCTCGCCCTCTGCGGGGAGGGGCTGGGCGCCCCACTCCGTAGGTGTCGGCGGAACTGTCACCCGGCGGCTGGGATTTCCCTGGCTGACTCACCCCGGCCTGGCTGTGCCGCAGCCTAGGCAGGAGTTACTCGTGAAAGTGTCTGAGTAGCTGCAGCGACGTGCATGGGGTGGTGGGGGGAGTCCCGGGAACAGGGGGCCTGGGGTCCCTGGGACCGGCTGTGGGCGGGCCCCGGACAGAGAGGGAGACCCTAAGCTCTCCATCAAGCCCAGCAACCGGACCTCCCGACCCGGGAGGGCTGCTGAGGCCTCTCAGGGTCTGAGCCCCGGTAGGGCTGCTCCCCGCCTCCCTGCAAGGGTCTGCCCCCCGCCCCCCCGGGGTGAAATGTCTTCCCTCCTGAGAATAGAGAAGCCATTGATTCCCTGGATCCCCAGGCGCTTCACAGACAGGCGCCCAGGGGAAGGGGGGGACGGTGGGAGGCAGGAAATGGGGCCAGTGCGGTGACCCAGCCAGGGGCCAAGGACCCTTGGAGAAAGGGAAGGAACTGTAGGCTGTCCCCCTCAGCCCCCCACCAGAAGAATTCACAAAAGTCTGCGTGAGACAAGGACCCTTGGAGAAAGGGAAGAAACTGTAGGCTGCCCCCCTTCACCCCCCAGAAGAATTCACAAAAGTCTGCGTGAGATTTCCAGGCCCACAGATGCCCCGGAGCACATCTCGGGCCCTCCTCGGCCCCAGCTGCTGGAGCCGCCCTCAGCTGAGAGCTGGCAGCGGGCTGGAGGTGTCACAGTTACGGAGTGGGGGGGCCTGGGGGAGGACCGTGCAGACAGAAATGCGGAGCCTGAGCCTTGCGAGCAGGCCTGTGGGGGTGGTGGCATCAAAGCCGCGTAGGGCGGGCTGGCTTGGGGGTGGGGTGGGATGTGCTGTTCTGAATGATTGCCCCAGAGTCCCTGCCCGCCTCTTGTTGATGGGAGGAACAGGCATCCCCTGACCTCTCCAGGCTGGAGGAGCGGGGCTGGCAGCCCCCAGGGGCCGGGCTGCCAGGGCTGAGGTTCACGGGGTGACATTTGGGCTCCTGACACAGCTCGGTCTCCACGGACAGACTCCTGAGCCCCTTACCCACCGCTTGACCTGGTGAGAAGTCGAGCCATTTCTGCTGGCCAGGTGCCACGGGGCAGCCCCAGCGTGTCTAAAGAACAGGCTACTTAAAGCCCTGCGGGCAAGTCTGGCCCCTTGGGCCACACTAATGCCTCCACGGGCAGGCACAGGGCAGGGTGGCCCAGGGAAGGAATGTGGCCTGTGGGCCCTGCCTCCTGAGTGACAAGGCTGGGGTCACAGCCAAGAGGGCAGGGCCACAGTGAGTCCGACTGGCCGTGGCCTGAGCAGGCCGCGTGGACAGGCAGGGTGCAGGGGAGGCCGGTCCTGAACCGCCGTGGGCCCTTAAGGCAGGTCCAGCCCTCTCAGGGCAGCGCTCTCTGAAGGACACAGGACAGCCCTGCCCGGGAGCCTGCCGAGGGCCCTGGGAACTGGGCCGCGGGGCAGGGTTCTAGGCTGTGCTCCTGGCCTATGGCTGACCTCCGTGTTGCCTGGGGCAGGGGATCTGTGTCCCTGGCCCTCACCTTCCTTCCTAAAACGACTCTATTTGACTCGGGCTCGGAGTGTTTCTTCACAACCAGATGTTCTCCTGTCATTTACTAAGGCCCTAGCGTTAGAGAATGAGGGAGTGCCCCAGGACCTTCTCTTGGCACCTAGGTGGCCAGGTACTTAGGCAGTGAGGAGCCAGATGGGGATCCCCCCATGGACTCTCTGTCTCCTCCTCCCTCCTCTCTGGGGTGATGAGACAAGTGAGATGATGGCCCAGAGGTCCTGCTGGAATTGTACTCTTCTTGTCACCGTTATCATGGAGTTGGCTCCCTAGAGCCTGCAGGGGGGCTCCCTGGAGGAGGCAGCGTGGCTCGTGTCCTGGGCTGGCTTCCTGGCCCCGTGGTCAGGTTCAGTAGCAGCAAGAGGTCAGAGCGGGGCAGCCGGGGGCGCCGGGTGGGCAGGAGGGGGGCCCTGGCACTTCTTGGGCTTGGCCAAGCCCCCGGCTCCCATCTGCAGAGGGGCGGCCCACCCTCCACGAGTTGGCAGGGAGACCTCAGAACCGAGGAGTGCGTGTCCCCAAACATCTTGTTCGCAGCAGATGGCAGCCGCAACTCCCTTTCTCCCTGCAGTGCCGGCTGCACTTCCCTCCCCTTTGCTCACCCCGCCTGTTAACTGTGCTGTCTGCTCTCCAGGTTGGGGGGGCAGCCCGCCAGCCCCCGGAGCCACCCGTGACTGGGGGCGAGGCTAGGTGCTTGGATCCCGGACAGGCTCCGGAGAGGGGATCTCAAGCCCCCGTTGTCCTGTCGGGGACACCCAGGCTTGCCCTGGCTCCCGTGTGCTGAGTCTCTTTGGCCCCAAGGCAGTAGCAGGATCTCAGAGGAACGTGGGAGCGGGCCCGGGGCCTGGTCTGACGTTTTCTCGGGCAGCTGCTGAGCACCGGCCCCGAGGCTGCAGGCCAAGGACATAAGCAGAGGGGGCAGCCCTGCCCTCCCGGAGCTCCCAGCCCAGTGACGGGTCAGGGTGCTCGCAGGAGGAATGGAGAGACACCCATCAGGTCTGCTCCAGGCTTTGCAGGCTTCTGGAGGCCTTCGCAGAGGCTGTGGTATTTGGGCTAAGTTCTGAAAGGTTGAGGACTTCCCAGGAGAGCAGGATTAGAAAGGGAATTCTGTGCAAAGGCACAGAGGCATGAGGAACTCTGAGCCCGAGGAATGTGTGTCCATGGCAAACAGCAGAGCAGATGAAGGGCTAACCCGGGTGGGGTCTGCGAGGGGAACCTCGCTCCCCGGGCTGCCCATGGGGTGGGCTCAGCACGAAGCGGGAGCCCCGTATGGGGAGCAGGGGTGGTGCGGGCCATGCTGAGTTTGGGGCCCACGCGAGCAGCCCCCTGCTGCTGGAGCAGCCTCCCCTGGAGAAGTCCGCCCTAGAGGGGGAGAGCCCAGCTTCCAGAGCGCCGCCCCCTGTTCTGGGACCCGCCCCGGCTCTCCTCTACGCCCGCGGGGCTCTGGGCACAGCCTCCGTGTATGGAGCCCTCATTGGTGCCAAACTGCGCTCCACGTGTTCCCCACACAGGCCTCGTCCCGTTTACCCTCCCCGAGCGCCGCTCAGGTGGGCACTGGCGGCCCCAAGGTCCTGAGACTTGTTCAGAGTCCCCTAGCCAGGCCGTGGCCAAGCAGAGGCTCCAGGCCTAGGCCAGCCTGACCCACCTCAGCACACGTCCCTCTGGATGACGTACCCTGTCCCCTAGAGGCTCTCGGTGCCTGGGGGTTTGGCAGCCAAGCCCGGGAGGCCTGGCTCCCTGCGGCCTGGGCCCTGCCTGCTCGCCCCTGCTGCCGCCTGCCCTCCCCCGACGCTCGGGTTCCTCTCAAGGGACCTCAGC